>JAECMU010150486.1:679-13022 GCA_016106625.1 Dracogyra subfuscus | reverse complement strand
TTTCACAATCAGTATCTGCAACTGATATATAATGAGACATTTTTTTGGTAAGAAGAAAACTTTCATGGTAATGCAAAGGCCACTGAGCAATGTGGGTGGAGTACTAAACATTTTATTATAATAATCAAATTAAAATTAAATTTAAATTGCAAATGTGGATTTTTTGGATGGGGTGAAACAACCCACTGGCGCAGTTAAAAGAAAATCAGATGAGCAATATGATAATGATAAAAGACAACAAACGTACCAGTATTCGTGGGAATCGCAGATTTCCTGGTTAGAATACAATGATGTTAATGGCAAAATGCATTGCAAATTGTGCCATAAGCATAACATTCAGGGTCTGGAGGTAGGCACAGGCATGAATGCCTTTAAGGAAGGGACCGATAACTTCTGAGTGTAGACCGTAAAAAAGCACGTCATCGGCAACCAACAGTGAATCTGCATTTGAATCATCGGTCTGAGATCGATATCTGTTGGTAGGCCTATTGGGTAATTTCTCATCTTAGCCAGTGCACCACGACTGGTATATCAAAGGCCATTGTATGTGTTATTCTGTGAGGGGTGGTGCATATAACATATTTCTTGCTACTAATGGAACAATGTTGCGGGTTTCCTCTCTACGACTTATTTGACATCCAGTAGCTGAAGATTAATAAATCAATGTGCTCTAATGGTGTTGTTAATCAAAACAAACTTTAAACTTGTTTTAGAAGCTACATGTGTAACAAATTTGTAACCAGTACCGAGGTCATATTTCTCATGCATCAGTTTATTTACCCAACTGATCCACATTCTAAAATGTATCCACCTAACTGACCGACATGCTAAAATCAATCCACCCAGCTGACTGATATGCTCATACTAATGCACACAACTGACGGACATGCTAACATTTTAACGTGCAAGTTGCAGCACTAAGCATTTCGTTTATTAAATTTTAAGAGCTATCATGATAAAAAATTACAATTTGTCATTGTAATCTAAGCAAACAAATAACCTCTAAATGTATATGTTTTAGATCCAGTCATGCCATTGCCAAGCACGGGAGACCATTCACAGAGTTTGTGTTAGCTAGATGATAAGAAAGAGATCAACTTTGGCCCCACCTATAGCAGTGACAAACAAGCAAAGCAGTTAGTTCACATCATAGCCGAAGCAGAGTGTTACCATTTGAACAAAAAATTAGCATCTGCCAAGTTTATTTCACTTATTTCTGATGATAGCACTGATTCATCCATAACAGAAGCAGAAATTGTATTTGTTATATATGCAGTAAAGGGAAAAGTAGGTTGTCATTGTGTGGGTATTGAAAATGTCAGTAAGGGGGATTCTGCTACTATAAAACAAGCAATTGTGACAACAGTTGAATATTATAGTGGAATGACATCTGATGTGCGTTTTTAGAAGCTAGTAGGTTTTGGGTCAGATGGAGCTGCTGTTATGGAAGGTAAGAATAATGGGGTGGCTACCCTTCTTAAATAGAGTCAATCATGTGTCCAGTCCGTCAACTGCTATGCACATAGGCTCGAGTTGGCATACAAGGATGCCCTAAAACACGTACCCTTCTATAGTAAACTCAGTTGTCTCCTTTTGGGTTTTTATCTGTTCTACCATAATTCACCCCTCATCAGAAAGCAATCTGAAACTGTCATGTGACGCACTAAAACTCCCCAACTCAATTCCAACTCGTGTTGGTCGTACTCGCTGTATGGCACATCTCCAACGGGCTCTAGGCATTTTCCTCAAGAGTTACAAATCCATTACAAAGCACTTGGCTCAGATGATGGAACCACGAGGTTCGGCAGATCAGAAGGCAAAAAAGCCAGTGGGTATTTGAAGCTCATGAAGCAAACCGGTATTGTCTTGTTTGCACATTTTATGATGGGTATCGTTGGAATCCTCAGCAAGCTGTCCCTGGTGACTCGGACCACTACAGTGTCCATTGCTGATGTGTACGATACACTTAAATCCACAGTCGACACCATACTGAAATATGAAGATAAACTCACCCCAAATGAGCAAAGCTTAGGTGATGTGGACAATTTCCAAGGCCGGGACCTTGTTGGTGTCAGCAACATTGCTACAGACAGGAACAAAGTGATTTCCGGTCTCAAGGCCTCCCTGGGTGGGACATTTGATGATGCCTCTTCTGATGTCATCAAGACTACACAAATTGTAAGCTATAAATTGTGGCCATCTACATTTGGTGACATGGAAGACGACTGTGGAGATAATCATGGAACAATCAGCCATTCAAATGAGGCATGCTTAAAGCCGAGTCGTACAACAGGTTGGACCAAGTTGTTAAATTAGACTGGCAGTCAATCAGTGAGTCTTGATTTGACTGCATATCTGAACATCTTGGCACACATTGACCTTGTCCTTGCTTTGCCTGCAGTTGCACGCTGCCAGTATTGACAAATTCAATCCAGATAAATCGATTTCCTTGTGGAATAAATGTGGAATACAGGACCAGGGCAATCCCATGACTGCAGTGACTGATTTTGACACAAACTCAGAATCAGATTGTGAAGAGACTGACATTGCAGCTCTCGATGCTTTGCTGGAAGTAGACCAGTAAATAAATGTACTCCTTTCTGTCATTATTATTATTACATCTTTTATGCACACAAGTAAATAAATGTATCATTTTGTAACACTGATATTAATTTCAATTCATCTCTTATATTTAATACATGATGTATTTATTAATTGTTTTACGAAAGAAAGAAATGTTTTATTTAATGACACACTCAACACATTTTATTTACGGATATATGGCATCATGCATATGGTTAAGGACCAATAAGATTTGTGAGGAAACCCGCTGTCACCACTTCATGGTGTACTCTTTCCAACTAGAAGCAAGGGATCTTGTATTTGCGCTTCCCAAATGAAGGATAGCACAAACCAGTTGTTATGGATCACTGATCAGTGCAAGTGGTTTACACTTACCCACTGAGCCTTGCAGAACACTCACTCACGGTTTGGAGTCAGTATCTGGATTCAAAATCCCATGCCTCGACTGGGATATGAACCCAGTACCTACCAGCCTGTTGACCGATGGTCACATGACGACGCCACCGAGGCCGGTCTACTTGTTTTATGAAGACAATTAAACAAAGCGGGCAGCATAGCCCAGTGGTACAGTGCCCACCTGATGCGTGGTCGGTCTAGGATCGATCCCCGTCAGCGAACCACTGGGTTTTTTGCTCGACATAACCGTATGTCCGACGCCGATATAACCATACTTATAATGTGTTGAGTGCGTCGTTAAACAAACACACAAACAAACAAACAAACAAGTAAACAAATGTAGCTTGCTTGGACTATTATATAACTTTCAATTTATATTATATCTCATGTTTAATACGTGTATTTACTAATGTTTTATGAAAGAAAGAAATGTTTTAACGATGAACTTAACACATTTTATTTATGGTTATATGGCATCAGACATATGGTTAAGGACCACACAGACATTGAGAGAGGAAACCCGCTGTCGCCACTTCATGGACTACTCTTTCCGATTAGCAGCAAGGGATCTTTTATATGCACCATCCCACAGACAGGATAGCACGTACCACAGCCTTTGATACATGTGGTGTACTGGCTGTGACGAGAAATGGGCCTACCGATGGGGATTGATCCCAGACCGACCGCACATTGAGTGAGCGCTGTACCACTGAGCTGAAATATGTATAGCAATTGTCAGTATTGTACATGCATAAATTGCCATAATGACTATGTCAGTATCAGTACTTCTGTAACACATTGCTGCTTCCATCTGATTTACAAAAGAGTCTTCTTTGGATGTTGTTTTTGCTAGAGCAATTTCCGAAAGGGTTATATAATTGCATAGCCTTGATTTTGACATTGATTCCTTCTGGCCTGTTGTTGAGGGACTACCAGGAAAGGCTAGCATATTCCATTTATCCTGGAGATATTGCCGGTCCCATCACTGGGATCCTGCCTTTAAGAGACTGCTCTAGGGTCATTGCAGAAAACTCCCACTGTAGAAGACGCTGGTCACCATCCATGTCCTTCCATCCAGAGGCTGGCCATAGTGGGATGACATTGCCTACTTGCATACAAATTTGCTTTGTTCCCCATTCTACACGAGCAGGTGGTACCAGTGGCATGTAACCTTTGGCCAGTATTCTTTCGCTTCCTTCGGAAGGTGTTGTCATAGCTGCATCTAGCTTTGTTGGCGATGGTTCCTTTGGATGTTTTGGAGTCGTCTGCTGTTGTGTTGCCGTATCATGTACATTTCTACTCAGAGTGTTGGAAATTTGTTTCGTTACAGTTCCCAAAATGCACCCACTCAAAGGAGTGGTGGAGATGGACTTTTGATAAAGACAGCCTTTCTACTTGTAGCCTATAAGACCTGCAGTAAGATAAGTGGGTGTCATCCCGTTATGGCTGTCTCAACTGCAATAGGTCTTAAAGATAACATTATAGCATTTGTCTGCATAATAATGGAAAAGTTGGTACAATCTTTACTTGGGACGTTTGGATGCTTAATAAATGGATTTGCTTAAAATTACACGACCAAGCTTTTGTTTGTTTGGATCTGTTAGTAATGATAGTGAAATAGGTAAAGTGTTTTTTTAAAGTGTAATTATTAAGTATGGTTTCTGTAGATGAGTCCCAGGCTATTTTGAGTTATTATTTTAATAAATGGCTAAAAACATGATGTTAGCGTGCTTGGACATTGAAAATGTCCAGCTGGACAGCATATATGTGACCTTTTGACCTTTTTAGGCCTGCTTCATGCTTCAGTTCCTCAAAAAGATACACAACTACTTTGTAATAAACATTTTATGAGACTTGTTATCATTATAATGTGATTTAAGGTTGATGTTGGTGTTAGTACTGATATATCATTCAATTATAAATTCCTGCAAAAATTTACCTTGGCTCGTTTGTTTCTGTTTCAGTATTTTTCTATATGTCTGAATATGGGTGTCTTTAGATTGTTGGAAATTCCTTCTGACACAGTTTCCAGCCATTTCAAGGCTTGATTTTGGCAAATTTCCCAATAGACGATGCACCAAATTCCAAATTGGTACATTTTGAGCTCGACCCAAAATCGGCGACGTTTTGATGACCTAGTTTTGTGGTTCATTTGCATCAAAGCACTCATTTTGAGTGGTGTATTCCTACAGGGTGATCTAAGGAAAGTTACTCCAAATTAAGCTTCTCTTACCCCAAAAATTTGTTTTGGATTTTTTTCCGCATACTATTCAGTTTTGATGGTGAAAATGACAGAAAGCTACTGGATACGGAAGACTATCACGTCATTTTATTATCTACATGCCTAGACCTATCATCAACAACAACAACAACAAAACTATGAGCCTTAGTCCCTCTGGGTGGTACAAAATTCTGGTCTGGCCCATGAACTAATATACCAAAGCGGGTATTACTGGATTTATAAGCAAAACATTTTGTGCACACTTCACATTTGAAAGTTTTCCCTGCTAGTATGAATCAACATATGTTTATTCAAGAGGGATCTATATCTAACACGTTTTGGGCAAACTTCAGATTTGACAGGTTTCTCCACAGTATGAATCAGCATATGTCATCTGAATTTATTACTATTTGTAAAACATTTCATGCACACTTAACATTTGAAATCTAAACGACAAAACCATGGCACAGTCAAAATCGTATCTCTGCACAAGGTTGCACACCAACATTTATTTTCCAATGGATCTACATGCTAATATTGCCTCGGATTAAATTGTGTAAAAAATAGCATGTTATCGCAAGGATTAAGTGACTACCAATTTTTGAACCTACAGTCACTTGTCGACTGGACAGTAAAAAATCAATACAGGTTGACCACAAACATTTTTGATTATCCATCGAAATGTCGGGGCCCCGTCTCGTTTTGCTATTATGCACCCATTTCCATCTGACCACACAACACACTTACAAATGCTTTTCCTTAGTAATGACAATACCAAATAATTTACAAATACTGGGTCATTTAATTACTACAAAGGTCAATCTACCTGTAATCATCAAAGAAAACTTTGAAAACTAAATATTTCTATTTATTATTATTTTTCTAATGAGGACCTATTTCCTAAGCCGGACTATATGAAGCTGCTACAGCTAGTAAGGACACGACAAATGGTGGTGTGGTGCCACAAGGCTACAACAAGTAACGACACGACAAATGGTGGTGTGGTGCCACAAGGCAGAGTCCAAAGGACGTTCTATACAATGTCATGATAGTTACCATGATCCACTATGGGGCGAGTTGCTAACGGGGGGACCGGCAGTGTGTATTTCATCTTTCCTGCAGCGCCAAAGGAGATACGGCAGTGAGTATTTCATCTTTCCTGCACCGCCAAAGGAGATTTCATCCTTCCTGCACCTCCCAGTCCGCAACACACACCCGCACAGATACCAATTGAATACATAGGACTGTGATGGCATGCACTCATGAATCACCATTAAAATGGTGATGATATCGGGTATTCGCGAAAGGTGAGCATATCCTGCCCCACCGGTGGCACACGGTGGCTTGTTGCCTTTATCAATCATCATATGGCCTTTTAAGTGGTTACAACGTGTAAAGCATTCTGTGCACACTTCACATTTGAATGGACTCTCACCAGTATGAATCAGCATATACACTTTCAAATGTGAACTCTGTGTAAAACATTTTGTGCACACTTCTCATTAGAAAGTGTGGATCTGCATGTGTCTTTTAATGTTAGACTTATTTGAGAAAAACTTTAAGCATATTCCACGGCTGAAAAGGAGAACCACTAATGAATTGACAAAAACAGAAACTAAGAAAAACACACACACTTTGGTGGCACATCGTTTTCAAGCCATGGACACTTTGGTGACGGTGCTTTAAAGAAAATCTCCAATTTAGGTGATTTACTTTATGCGAATATGTTGCAGATGCTTCCGATAGTATTTTAAAACAATTATATTAAACAATTATTAAATGCAAAATTAAACTAGAAAACAAGCATATAAAACAATTATCAAGCAAATTATCTAAAACGAATATTTATAATTAAAAAAAAACACACAAAAAAACAATCACAATAGTAGGAGTTCTTTAAGGAAATTGCCGATCATTAATTATCAGGGCCCGTATTATTCAAACAAATTAGGTTTCCGAGACTGTCTTTGCCAAGTTGGTATTTATTTATTAAACAAAAGAAGATACACTTTACTGACTCGGATAAAAAAAACCAATGTGGTTTGTTCTATCAACAGCTAACGATAAAAATATATCAATGGAATTTCAACTAAAACTGTCTGACACTATTGTATCACCTATCGTTTTCTATGGGTGAGAAATGTGGGGCTACGAAAACGTGGATATTATCGAAAATACATACAAACATTTCCCGAGACGTTTACTTCCTGTTAAAAAGATACACCAATATTCATGTTATATGGATAACTAGGAAATAAACTACTTAAATTAATTATCCAAAAAGAATGTTTAGTTTCTGGACTAGAATTGTATCTGGAAAACAAACAAAACTATGTTTTTATTATATGGATTTATGTTACACAAGTGTTTCCTAAACTGGCTCAGCTATACTTGGATCCAATGTATTAAACACTTAGTTAACAGCTTAGGTATGACAGATACATGGATGTTCCATAGATTCTCAACACAATAACCCCAACAAGTTCTTGACTAATCAAATTGAGACAGCAAAGTCATTATCTTTCAAATGTGGTACAGTAATGTTGCAACTTCGTCTAGGGGTCCCTTGTTGCTAATCGAAAAGAGTAGTCCATGAAGTGGTGACAGCGGGATTCCTCGCTCTATATATGTGTTGTCCTTTTTTTTTCATTTGAGGGGTAGGATTCACAATTTTATTCTTGAATTTACAGTAAGATTCCAGTGCACAGAAATAAATATATTTATTTCACGGTCCGACATACTTTGTTTTCTTTGTTTTCTTTCTTGTTTTTCTGGGAACTGGGATTTTGTGATGGGACGATGGGGGAAATACCCCCCCCCCCCCCCCCCCCGATTTACAGGTCAGCCTGCAAGAGGTATAACATATTACAATGCTAAGCGTTACTAGTCCTAGGTATGTAGACAGGATTCTAGGTATAGAAGGGGGACACCACTGAGTGGTGGTCTTAGCACTCATCCAGGGGAGGAGACAAATGCCAATAAGGGCAGTTTGGTTTTTATCCCTGACGATGGTAACCCGACGAGCGGTGATGTTGATTTCTAACATTAAACCAAACGGGGGTGGTACTTTTCCATGCCCAGAAGGGAGGGGGGGGGGGGTGTAACCTGGCTAGGGGTAATCTTGATTATTACCCAGAGGGTACTTACCCAACAAGGGTGGTACTATGTCATGCCTGGAGGTGTATGTTCTGAACTGGAGCGATTTTGGTCCCTCCTCAAAGGGCGGTTACCCAAACAGGGGTGGTCTAATTTCATAAGGAAAACCCAGTTGATACAAATATAATTCACCATAATGCCAGAAAAACGGTGGATCACCGTACTCAAATATTGTACAGAATTTTTTTTTTTTTTAGTAAGTATTAGAGGACAAATTATTCTTCAACTTTTAAAGTATTTATTGAAAGGAAACAGCAAATTCAGGTTATTGTTTTAAAAGGACTCTGAAGCATTTATTACAAATATGTGCATACTCAAAAATGGAAAAGACTGAAACACATTTTTCTTTTCATAACGTATCCACTTCTCCCGTCGGTCAATTTCGCGAATGTACGCGTTTATCGTTTACAAATTAACAACCATTTTGATCCCTGTTTTGCACAAGTGACGACAGCACAAAAGTTATTTTTGAACTCAGGAAGTCAACTACCAGTATTAATTCCGAATTTTGCCGAATATACGTTACGTCATTGAAATTTCAATTGAATACTGAAAATGACATTCTAACATTGAAATATTCAAGCGGAATTGTGCCATTTGAAAGAGTGGAAAAAGGCAACAATAAGGTAATTTTGTTACAACCGTGAAAACTATTAGATTATTTGGTTCGCAGTAACAGCGATCCATAGTGCGAAATTGGTTTGGACGTGAGCTAGAATGACTAGCAAACTGCGATGCGACCCCCAAGCAGAGAAAGGTTTTGTGTCAGGTATAAAATTACGTATTCCTGGTAGAAGGGAACTAGCTTCAGTATTGTTTATATGAAGTGGGTAGCAGTAATGAACTTGTCGTAACATTCGCTGGATGTATATAATCCATTAAAGGCTTTTGCGCGAGATCTCACTGGCAGTATAATTTGCGATAGCTCCGGTGATATCCTCCACAGAAGATATCACTTGTTGTAATCTTGATTGGTCAAGTGTTAGTCACAAGACACTATTTTGTTACTAGCTGTATTTCAGCACTAAAGCGATCATTAATGACGTCACGCCACTGCCGTTCTACTAGTTAAGTCTACCGCTGATATTCATCCCACACTACTGACCTTGTTTACAACTGTCGCCAAGAATTATTTATTTATCAACGTACTTAGCACATTTTATTTACGGTTATATGGCAAGTCTACTGCTGACAAATATAGTGGCATTCAACCCGCATTCCTGACAACTGTTGCAAATGAAAACAATGATAGCAGATGATAAAAAAAGCATAGCCCCTGGTGTCTTGTGATAAAATTTATCAACACACGTTGATATAAGTATAAAAATATTCAGCAAACTTCGGATTTCATACTTCTTTTAACTCTTATTGATAAATTGTGATATAAGATGACACTCAGGGAGTATCCGCTTTATATAATATAAATGTTTACATAATAGTTGTACTGGTCGATACAAACTGGCGAATGAATCATGTTATCAATTACCCAGTAAAACAAGTTACTAGTCAAAAGTCATAGTAATAATGTTAAATCAGAACACTAAAGTAATACACAATTAAGATATAATGAAGAATTTTTCAAATCTACAACACCTTAAAACCGATACTGAAGGTCAATATATATTTATTTTTAATTCTGATATATAGTCTTAATATTCAGTTAATATATACTTTTAGTCAACTAAGAAAATGAATGAATAAATAATTAAAAGCTGGATTACTCATGTACTTTTTTTCTTCTGTAAAACAATCCTCTCAACAAGGATGAATACACACTTTTTTGGTCTAGAGTCATGTCACCCAATCTACAACTTCAGTTCAGTCCCCTCATACACCTCCTGTGTGAATCAACATATGTTGTCTTAAGTTCGAGCTCTGCACAAAACATTTTGTGCACACTTCACATTTGAAAGGTTTCTATCCCATATGAATTGACATATTTTTCTTTAAGTTAGATCTCTGTGCAAAACATTTTTTGCACACTTCACATTTGAATGTTGTTGTTTTTTTCACCAGTATGAAGCAACATATGTTGTTATAAGCTGGAACTGTGTACAAAACATTTTGTGAACACTTTACATTTGAAAGGTGTTTCACCAGTATGAATCAACATATGTCGTTTTAAGTTGGATTTGAGTACAAAACATTTTTGTTTTGCACACTTCATATCTGAAATGTGTCTCACCAGTATGAACTGTGAAACACATTTTGTGCTCACTTCACATTTGAAAGGATTTTCACCAGTATGAATCAACATATGCTGCTTTAAGTTGCAATTGTGTACAAAACATTTGGAACAGACTTGACATTTGAAAGGTGTCTTACCTGTATGAATCAACATATGTAGGTTTAAGTGGGTGTCATGTCACCCAATCTACAACTTCATTTTAGTCCTCTTATACGCCTACTATATGAATCAACATGTTCTCTTCAGTTGGAGCTCTGCGCAAAACATTTTGGGCACACTTCACGTTTGCGAAGTTTCTCCCCAGTATGAATCTGTATATGTTCGTTGAAGTGGAAATGTTATATAAAATATTTTAGCCTCACTTCACATTTGAAAGGTTTCTACCCAGTATGAAGCAAAAAATGTTTCTGTAAGGTGGAATTCTGTGAAAAACATTTTGTGCACACTTCACATTTGAAAGGTTTCTCACCAGTATGAATCAACATATGCATTTTTAAGCTGGATCTGTGTGTAAAACATTTACGGCACACTTCACACTTGAAAGGTGACACACCAGTATGAATAAATATATGTTGCTTTAACCTGGACCTGTGTGCAAAACATTTTGTGCATACTAACAATTTGAAAGGTGTCTCTCCAGTATGAAGCAACACATGTTCCTTTAAGCTGGAATTGTGTACAAAACATTTTGTGCACACTTCACATCTAAAAGGTGTCTCACCAGTATGAATCAACATATGCTGTTTTAAGCCGGATCTCTGTGAAAAACATTTTGTGCACACTTCACAGTTGAAAGGTTTCTCACCAGTATGAAGCAACATATGTTCCTTTAAGCTGGAAATGTGTACAAAACATTTTGTGCACACTTCACATTTGAAAGGTTTCTCACCAGTATGAACTAATGTATGTTTCTTTAAGCTGGAACTGTGTACAAAACATTTTGGGCACACTTTACATTTGAAAGGTTTCTCCCCAGTATGAATCAGCATATGCTGCTTTAATTTGCAACTGTGTACAAAACATTTCGAACAGACTAGACATTTGAAAGGTGTCTTGCCTGTATGAATCAACATATGTAGGTCTAAGAGGGAACAATACTTAAAACATTTCGCGCACACTTCACATTTGAAAGATTTCCCACAAGTATGAATCAGCTTATGTTGTCTGAATTTGGAAATATTTGTAAAACATTTCGTGCACACTTCACATTTTGAAAGGTTTTTCTCCAGTGTGGATCTGCATGTGTCTTTTAATGTTACCTTTAATTGAGAAATCCTTTAAGCACATTCCACACTTGAAAGGTCTTTCACCAGAATGAACACGCATGTGTATTTCTAGAAGAGACCTGGCTTTATAAATCTTTGAGCAGACTCCACATTGGAAAATGTGTTTATCCCGGAGCGACATGCTTGTTTCCAGATGCAGGTCTTCAGCTGATTACGTTTGCCAGACTAGAGTCTACCCTGTCCTCAGCAAACATCTGACGTGCCGCTAAAGTTGCAGTACTGGTATCTATACAGCTAGCACTGAAATAGAAAATCACCAATGAATCGATAAAACAGAAACGAAGTAAGATGCACACATTGGTGGCACATCGTTTGATGGCATGCAGATTGAGTTGCACAGTGGCGTTGATGAAAGTTCTTTCGTCATGCAGCGTTGGTGGTAGTTTTCAAAGCATGCATAATCAGTCGGACGATGTCGGTGTCACTCACGACTAGTAATCAACACAAGTCTCTCTCTCTCTCTCTCTCTCTCTCTCTCTCTCTCTCTCTCTCTCTCTCTCTCTCTCTCTCTCT
>JAECMU010150452.1:0-13263 GCA_016106625.1 Dracogyra subfuscus | reverse complement strand
AAGTATGAAATAAAGACAAACACTTGTACTAGTAATCTTGTTTTAATGTTTAAACACCGGTTGGTAAAAACGTCTCACCTCTTTTGTTTTTGTCACTTGTCGATGACGTTTTTTCCGGCAATTTACAAAACCATTTGTGTCCCTTATTTTGATTGGCCAATTAAAAATGGCTCATTATACTAATTTCTAAATGTTTATTCACAGCTTAACAATACAAGTAAGAATGTTTGTTCCAAAAATCAACTTCATTTATCATTCTTCACCAAAAACAGCGCTATGACAGGTTCAGTTTTGCAGTGGTTAAAGAAAGCGCGGACAAATCTGAAACTGTCGATTGCCGGACCCTTCAACGTGTTTAACGATCGAAGAAGTTCAGTCAACACAGGCCGCCAATGATGCCGTTAATAAATTAAGCACTTCTACAACTTGTAAACAAAAACAGCATGCCAAAATTGCTAAACTGTTGTTTTTTTGTGGGTTTTTTTAATTTATTTTTCTGTTTGTTTGTTCCAATAGATTTTATTATTTGCGTAAGTGTAATTTTCCCGGAAAAATTAAAAACGCGAAAAACGCGAAAATTACACATTCGCGAATAATACCCGTTTTACAGTAATAACATGGTGTTCTCATGGTGTTAAGACAATAGTATAATACAAATTTATTATCCACATTGTTAAATATATCCAGGGTAATATGACCAGTATGACGTGTGTCCTGATGATTACACATGCACAACGCATGACGTAATTTTGTGCATCTTCCTTGTCTTAAATCTTCATAATTGCTTACAGAAAGTTTTTTATTTTGAAAAATGTATTTTATTTTGTCTTCTCTTTCTAGGTAATTTTGAAATGTTTTCACATACTCCTAGCTTGTTATTCATAAAAATAATATTTTGAATAATGTGGCTAATAAATTATTACACTTATGAAACAAGTATCAGGATTTATGTATTACACTTGCTCTTGCTAGGGCAGTACAATAATTCTCACACATGCACATATAATAATCTCTATGTATTGTATATGCACCAAGATATTCTGAATCTGTATGGTGTCAGATTTTGTAAATATTACCAATATAAATTTATATAATTTATCATATGCACAAACACACACAAACACACATGCACACGAAACACATGCATGCACATACTGGTGTATTTTCAGGGAAGTTATTTCCTATGTGGTGATATCATTCATTTCTCCATCTCTATTCCTCACTCTACCTCCATCTTTCTGAGTGTCTGTCTGCCTAAATCTGTGTCTCTGTCCGTCTCTGACTCTCTGTCTCTTGGTTTTTCCTCATTCTCTCTCTCTTAACCTTTTTCTCATATTTTTTCCGCTCTCTCTCTCTCTCTCTCTCTCTCTCTCTCTCTCTCTCTCTCTCTCTCTCTCTCTCTCTCTCTCTCACAAAATGATGACAAACTTTCACAGTATCATTTAAAAAAAAACCTGTCTTAACTTAAGAAGAAAATTAAATACAATATTCATGTGTTGAATATATGAACTAGATATTGAACTGAAATATCGGGTAACAGCTTTGTTCAACCCAGTGATTTATTCTGAATCATGATTTACAACAATTATCACATGTAGCGGTGAACAGCACAATGACATGATTTAATGTAACTGTCATTGTTAATATATAATTAGATGAGGTGGGACATAGCCCAGTGGTAAAGTGCTCGTCTGAAGCACAATCAGTCTAGGATCGATCCCCATCAGTGAAACCATTGGAATACTTCTTGTTCCAGCCAGGGCATTATGACTGGTATATTGAAGGCTGTGGTATGTACTATCCTGTCTATGGGATGTTACTTACAAAAGATTCCTTGCTACTAATGGGGGAAAATATAGCAGGTTTCCTCTCAAAGATTATTTCAAAATTGCCAAATATTTGACATCCAATAGCTGATAACTAATAAATCAATGTGCTCTAGTGGTGTCATTAAACAAACGAAACCAGTTTGATTTTGTTAATGTTAAATTAGATGGGGTTGGACATAGCCATGTGGTAAAGTGCTTGTCTGATGGTCGGTCGTTCTAGGATCGATCCAATATTTCTTGTTCCAGCCAATGCATCACAACTGGTATATCAAAGGCCATGTTATGTGCTATCCTGTGTATGAGATGATACATATAAACGATCCCTTAATGTTACTAATGGACAAAATGTAGTGGGTTTCCTCTCTTAAGACTTGATGTTGAAATCACAAAATTTTGAAACCAATAGCCTATGACTAATAAATCAATGTACTCTTATGGTTTCTTTAAAAAAAAAATGGGGATGAGACATAGCCCAGTGGTATTGGTAAAGTGCTGGTCTGCTGTGCACGTGGTCTGTCTAAGGTTCATCTACAATGGATGGGTGCTCTTTGGGTGCGTTAGGGCGTAGGCGGTTTCGGCCGTAGTATTGCCTGGTAGGAGGCCACCCGTGGAAATCGGGCTCGGCTTCCGGGTTATGCCCTGGTTGTGCTCGCATGACCAGATTGGGCGCAATGCTCCCCCCTTTGCTAACCTTTTACTCTAGGGCTTAAATAGATTAAAGGTAAATAAAAATATATTCAATTTTTGAGTCTATAATTATAGAATAGATAAATATTTTGGACAGCCCGGTCAAAATTTGTACCGAATAAAGTTATATTTAAATCAATACCACTATATAATGTATTTGGTGGTGCACTTAAATATAAACATATACACACTAGAGTGTATTTAAATGTCCCAGTTTGGCATATAATAATTTTATTAAAATTTTGTAATGATTCCAAATTGCCCGCATAATTAAAACATACCCCTACACACACACACACACACACACACACACACACACACACCATCTCGCCATGGGACCTCGGACTGGCGATGTCAGCCCCCGGACCCATGGTGGGCATGCCTGAACCTTAGGGATAGGGGCACGTAAAAACAATACCCATACCCATACCCATCTACAATGGTGGACCTATTGGGCTATTCTTTTTATTCCAGCCAGTGCACCAAAACTAGTTTATCAAAGTATGGGGCGGGACGTAGCCCAGTGGTACATGCTCCCTCGATGCACGGCAGGTCTGTGATCGATCCCCGTTGGTAGGCTCATTTAGACTATTTCTCGTTCCAGCCAGTGCACCACGACTGGTATATTAAAGGCCGTTGTATGTACTATCCTGTCGGTGGGATGGTGTATATAAAAATTATACCTTACTGCTAATCGAAAAGAGTAGCTCATGAAGTAGCGATAGCAGGTTTCCTCTCTCAATATCTGTGTGGTCCTTACCCATATGTCTGATACCATATAACCATTTAAATAAAATGTGTTGAGTGCATTGTCAAATAAAATATTTCTTTAATCAGAATATATATATACAGTCTGATTGAGTCATTTATAACACTACATCATCAATGATGGAAAATATTAGCAAGGGTGTATACCACCAAATCAAATCCCATAGACGACAATAGTAACATATGTGGCTAAAACTCGTACCTGCAGCGTATCAGTCAACATAAATGCCACGGATATAAATACTACCACCCCTCACACTTCAAGTGAACCAGAGAAAATTGGGGGTCAAGCTGCTCGGTTCTGAGATAACGGGTAGCGTCTATGACCACCCTAGTTCCGCACAAAATTGAGAGTACTTTTTTTTTACAGGTACCCCATACATGCATTTTTTTTTACCCAGATGAAACTATTATTTTTTTACAACCAACACACTCACATTTATAACCAATCACAGGATTTGTGGTGTTCGCTTCTCTATCAAAAGTTGGGTGCATCTCGAACTTTGACCCAGCCGGACGTTATTTGGTTTAGTATTACCAGCAGACTTCAACCTGAAACAAAAATAAAAGGGAGTGATTAATTGCTCCCCTAACTTAGATTATGGGGAACCATTTTAGATATTACAGACCTTTGGATTTCATGGAAACTGATCATTTCCAGTACCGTATCAACAGCATGTCGGTAAAATCTTGGAACCTAAATTTTATTTCCCATGATTACTATATCGAGTACGACTATTCAACAAAACCTAAAAACTCTTTCCGATAGGTTCCCATGATCACAAAGCATGGAGCTGAAAAGGTGTTTTTCATGATATTTGAAATCCTATGGTCAGGTCAGGTCATAAGGCTTAATGTGTACATTCAGAGCAAGCTGTTGTAGCACACGCCTGTCGTGGGTGCAAGAGCTTGCGTAACAAGCCCTTTCGTCCAAGACAGATAGAGTGGGGGAGGGTGAAGAGGGGGCTCCTGCACTGGCAAATGCAAGGGAGCACCAGCAGTCCAACCGGGGTTGATAACAGGTGGGGATGGGTGGTTGGGGCTATTGAATTTTGAATGGAGCATTTAGTCCAAAAAAGAGAAAGTGCAATTTGATTGGAGGAATTTTGGCGCAGTTTTTGAACGGTCGATCGAAAGTAGAAAAGAGGTATGCGAGCTAGTATAGGTTTTGACTTGTATATCGAGAGTAGCTCAATCCTATGGCCTGATATTACCATAATGATACCATATAAATTCACATGCTAAGGGGAGCTAAACATCACTCTTCTTGAACTAGTCTCAGGGGAGTGATGGCGAGTGAAAGTGATAGCTCTCCTTCAACAACAGGGTCTATAATAGCCAGTGTAAATTATTGCTGGAGACGCAGCGTGGTTTGTGAGAGTACATGTTATGGGTCTAATGTTGTTGTTTTTTACATTTTATTTCAGGCTTAGCAATGGGGAGTGTGGACCCAGCATTTAAGCCCATCGACAAAGACCGATCTGCCTTTCACATATGGCGGATAGAGGTAAGATTTTTCATTGCTCAAATTGTTCCATCACGGACATAATTCCAGATTTTAAAAAGATATTTGGATGTTATTTTTTTATGATAATGAGCAGAATTATTTTTCTTTCAAAGCTAATGTTTTTGCCTAACCCTCAGATTTGAATTTGTTGTGGATATCCACCTAAATGTAAAATAAATAATATTGATAGACAATTCTTATAATTAATTTGGAAACATTCTTATTAATAATAATGCTTAAAAATTCATATTTAATTTTGAATTATTTTTTTGTAAGACAGGAAGACAAAAGAACAAATATAAAGTGACGTCATCAGATAAGACATTCCCTGACAATGTTATTTTTTCATTCATCAAAAAATTAAACGACCAAGGGAATGACATATTACACTGTAACAAATATAACAGAAAATAAAATATATATAAGTAAACATTTTGATGAAATTTAATTTTATTCCTTTGTTCATAACATTTACGGACTGGGTTTTTTCTTGTAGAAAATGCAGGTTGTGGCTGTCCCAAAGGATTTCTATGGACAATTCTACCGGGGTGATTCCTACATCATTCTATCGGTAATAATAATTTTAATACTTACTCAGTGTATATACAGTCATACATTCTTAGATGTGGTTATTTCCACTTAGACTGTAACAGTTAATAGAACTTAATAATGAAGGTTTCACTGTATTCTATTTGTAACTTAAATCTAACAGGATTGAACTTTCACTTAAAAATCATTGTAAACCATTAATACCACTTAAACCAGATTGTTACTACCTCTTAACAACTTTCATTAGCCCTGATATGATTTCATAATGCAGTTTTCTGTATATAATATATTTTGTCAGGGGTTGAAATCCGACTGTTTTTTTGCCAATAGACATCACCATGGGCTGGGGGGGGGGGGGATAATTTTGTTGTTTGCCTGTCCTGATGAACCAACACTTATTTAATGTTTATATTCACACATTAATTTGAGTCAGTCATATCTGGCAGGTTTTGTTTTGGGCCAGCAGAATTTGTACTTTGCCAGAACGAATATCTAGCAGGAATGACAGCTAACTTCCACCCCTGTTTATGTAGGAAAAAATACACTTATTTTTCTGAAATTGATGGTCGCTGATGGACTGGCTTTATAAAATGTGTATTTGCCTTTTGACAGTATCTATAATCTAGAGGTTACCTTGGGCAACCAGGTGATTGCTAATGTTCAAACCTGATGTAATGCCCTTAGAGAAATGTATCAAGTTATATGTTGATGATCTATCAACATGTAAATGTAATCTGCATATTTACATGTAATTCAAGGGGGCATTATTATTAAATTGTTTTTATACATGTCATCATTTAAATCAGTTTACTATTTACTGCGCAATTGCATTTAGTTTAAATAATTTTGATTGCCTGAAAAATAATGTGTATTGTTATTTTTGTATTATTATTTTTTAATTAGCATTTCTAGAAGACAAAAGATCTGTAACTAAATCATAGAGTCCACTTTTTATGATTAATTTTGTAATATATATTTTGTAAGTTTATAAAAGATGTGGGCTAACATTCGTAGTACATGTATATATATGTTTGTATTGATAATTCATATGAGTTATTACTGCAAATATTGTTTTTTTTTGGCACAAATTTCACATTGTGATTAATTTATTTAAAACAGCATTCCCACCCCTCATCTTTACTTTAATAAAATTAACTTTTTCAAACTTAACCTTTTTAAACTTCGCTTTTCCAGATTTAACTTTTTCAAACTTAAACTTCCAAACTTAACTTTTTCAAATTCACATTTTCAAACTTAACTTTTTTTAAGCTTACATATAACATTAACATTTTTGTTGACTGACAACCAGAATTGGTTATGTCCAAAGTTGTGGTTATTACAATAATATGTTTTAATGTTTAACGTTTTGAAAATAAAAAAGCGGAAAAAAGAAAATCAATTTCAAACCCCCCCCCCATTTTTTGTATTATAAAAATCCCACAAATTAAATTAAAAGAAAAGAAAAAATATGGGGAAAAGCAAAACAAATCGTAGACCTTTTTTTTCACTTTAAAGAATGGACATAAGCAGTTCTGTTTGTTAGCTTTGAATATTTTTGCTGTTATAAAACATCAAGTTTGAGCATTTTGTGATTAGAATTAGTAGA
This sequence comes from Dracogyra subfuscus, assembly GCA_016106625.1. Classification (NCBI taxonomy): domain Eukaryota; kingdom Metazoa; phylum Mollusca; class Gastropoda; order Neomphalida; family Peltospiridae; genus Dracogyra; species Dracogyra subfuscus. Next base: position 6,317 of record JAECMU010150452.1, on the reverse strand, counting down.
AACATTTTTATATTTAATAATAAATCCATTGAAAACAACAGGTAACTGCTATTGGACAAAGTCCAAAAGGAAAAGTCATGCAGGTATGGTTTGAAGCCAGTTTTGTTCACCTGACCAGCTTTTATGTACCATTTCTGATCACTGGTAATAGAGCATAAACTACATTAGAGCTTTTTGCTCAGTGTGCAAAGAGATCCTAGGTGTGAATTTGCAACACTAATTCCTAATTAATATGGGGGGAAAAAAAGAAGCCAAAAAGGTTTTTACAGGGTCTTTTTAAGTTAACATTTTTACAATATTTCTGTTTGTCACCAAATAACAATGGTATGTTTTTGTGGCCGAGCACTCCTGCTGAACAACATGACTGGTACTATCATCTTCTATCTCAACACTCTCATCTAACTTTTGATGCAATAACCAGTCTAGCAAGTAACTGGTATCACAAACCTCCTGAACTTGTGTCTGTAATATTTACATCCATACACCCAGAGAGGTTGTGACTGGTGCCATCGATTTTATTATATCACACATATCTAATGTTTAGCTCATTTGGCTATTTGTCAATTCAGCCAGTGCACCATGACTGGTACATCAAAGGCCGTGATATATGTGCCATCCTGTTTGTGGGATAGTGAATATAAAAGATCCCTTGCTACTAATGGAAAAATGTAGTAGGTTTCTTCTCTAAAACTATCTTTCAAAATTACCAAATGTTTGACATCCTATAGCCAATGATTAATAAATCAACATGCTCTAGTGGTATCGTTAAAGCAGTTGATTAAACTAGTCTAAACATGGCATTGTCATAGCATTTAAGTCTCGGACTTCATTAGAGTTTTGAATCTGTGTGGTCCTTAACCATATGTCTGACGCCATATAACCGTAATTAAAATGTGTTGAGTGCGTCGTTAAATAAAACATTTCTTTCTTTCTTTCTTTCATTAGAGTTTTGAGTTTATACTCGAAACAGATTTTATGAGCATGAGGCCTTGAGTTCTTTATTGAAAATTCTACAACATTGTAATCTTAATTCCGATTGCATTCTTAATTAACTGAAAAGGAATTAGTGTTGGAAATCTTGTTTAAATTCAACTTTTGTTTGAAGAATATTTACACCCAGAAGATGTGCCATATTTTTTTTACTTGTTTTAATTTTGTGTGATTTTTGGTTTTAATATTCTAACATTTTCCCAATTTTTATTTATTTGGTTGGTTGGTTTGGGGGTTTTATTTTAAAAATATTTTGTAGAGTATTTTGTGGCAGAGTTTTTTTTAATTTATGGTCCATACCATTTCTAATTTAGTGCAATGTTTTGTTTTTCATTATTATGATGAAATATTGCAGTTTGCTCACTATTATTTGATTAATTTTAAAACAAAAATGGTGTTTTTGGAATATAATTTTTCTTCTTTATTCACAAAAATCAATTTATTAAAGATTTATCACATTAATTAATTTAATATTATACATGCACCTTATTGATTGGTTGAATCACAGATTACAATAGGTCACCTATGTGTGATACTACTTTCTCAACAGAATGCTTATATTTGTGTATTTCTTCTTTTTTATGTTTCCAATTAGTTTGTTTTTGCAATTGAAGATTACACCTGCACCTCACAGAGTGAATTAAGATGTACCATTACTGTACTATTTTAATACTAGTAGGATAATACTTTCTAAACTAAGACTTCTGTATTTTATATTCTGTTTCTGCATCGATTTTAGGAATTAATATTATTTTAGGTTCTTTGTGGTATTTTATTAAAAACCCCACAAAAACCCCCACATTTCTTCACATCTACATTCTAGTCATACTAAATTATATATTTTAGAAATTAATTATCAACTATAAATTTCATTATGATTCAAAATGTCTCAATTGTTCACACATTGAGACAATACAGTTTAATAAACTTACAAAGATTCAGTATTGTCAAAATTCTGGCAAATGGCAATCAATCACTAAAATTTTAAACTTAATGTTTAAAAAGTGTATTTATGTCAAACAGCTAGTAAGAGACGTGACTAAATTACTTTTTGTTTGTATTCACATATTGGTTTTGGTTATTTCATAGTAATCTCAGTGTTTGATTATTTGAAAATGGCTTTTACGTGTATTAGTTTATATTGTAACAGTCTTAGTGATTGGTTATTTCAAAACATTTGTTTTCTGATTGGTTATTTTCAAACTCTGTTCATGATTGGTTCTTTAGAAATGGCTATTGTTATTGGTTTACTTGTTTTTGACGTTTCATATACATACACGTTTGTTTTTAAAGGAAGAGTATTTTATATATATATTTTAAAATGTATGGTTTTTTTTCTTTTTTCTTTTTTTTCTTTCTTACAGATAAAACGTGTCAGGTTCTATTTTTGGCATGTTACCATGCAGGCCTGTAACCAGTGAATATTCATAAGGTGGGGGTGGTGTCGGGGTCTTGAATACATTAACTGAGTGTCAGACACTTTTAAGGGTAAATGTTTTTAATGATTTCATATTCATTAAATGAAATAACCTCCTTTTTAAAATCAGTTTTACATTTACTGTACTTGGGTCTATTCCACAAATGAGTATAGGGGTTGAAGGAAGGTGGGGATTGAGTTGAAAAGGTATATATTTTTTGGCTTTATGATAGTAAGCCCTTCCCCACCAAATTGAAACAATATTTGAAAACCACATTTTGTATGTAACTGTAGATTAGTGCTGGGTACAGGCCTGTTATGTTGACTGTTTCATATGCCTTAATTGTCTTGTCAGTGAACACCTAAGACCATTCATATTTAAATTTAAAACCCGCTTTTTTTTGCTGCTATTGTTTTCGCTTTAAAACGGAGTTGAGTTACCTAAATCTGCGATTGATGGACAGCAAAGAATTATTGCTTTATGATTTTGCAGTGGTAAAAATTATTTAGTGTAATGGTTTTAGGTTTCAGTGAGTGCGTAAATGTTTCTGGTCATACCATGGATAATGCATAAATATAATTTGTAGAATTTGGAAATAACATAATTTAAAAAAAATAAATCATCTTGTTTATAAACAAGTATTTGTTTTGTAAAATGTAAGGAGAGAGGCCTCAATATAGGCATTTGCCAGAGAATTATATATAATAAAAATAAAACCTAACAGTAACATGACATTAGGTACGGTAATAAAAAAAAATAAAAAATAAAAATATATAAAAACATTTGTAGGGGTGGGATGCAGCCTAGTGGTAAAGCACTTTCTTGATGTATGGTTGTTTTGGGATCGATCTGTTGGTGGGTCCATTGGGCTATTTGTCGTTCCAGCCAGTTCACCATGACTGGTATATCAAAGACCGTGGTATGTGTTAACCTGTCTTTAGGATGGTACCCATAAATTATCCCTTGCTACTAATAGAAAAATGTAGTGGGTGTCCTCTGTAAGACTATATTTAAAAATTACCAAGTTTTTGACATCCAATAGCTGATGATTAATAAATCAATGTGCTCTAGTGGTGTCGTTAAATTAAACAAACTTTAACCTTTTTTGTGTAGTTAAAAAAAAGAAGTTATCTTCCCTTCCAGTTGCCTAAGAAACTTAAATCCGCCAAGTAATCTTAATTTTTATTAACATTGACATTTAAGCAGTATATTGCAAGATTACATTACATTTTAGTTTAATTGAAGCATGCATAATGTTTGACTCCATGGTATGACCAATAACTCTGATCAGGCTGAGTGACTTATCCTCTCCTGTGTAAATCAGTATGTGGTGTTTGTGTATTTATACTCTACACTGTTACTTATATATAATCAGGTTTGGTGTGGAATGAACACTGTTGTGTATACATGTACTGGCCACAAAAAAAAAAAAAAATAGTGCACAGATAAAAATATGAAAATTACAAAAATTAATGCAATAGAATCATATCTTATTAATTTACAAAAACAAACAACTACCAATTATTTCCAATTGGAATGGAATTACCAAACAAATAAGTACCCCCCTCAGACTAGAACATTAAAAGTGATGGTATGTACTGCAATATCTATTGAAAAAAAAGTGCTTACATTAAAAAGATCTTTTATTGCTTTATTAGAAAGAATATCTGGCAGCAGCTTTCCTGTCTCTTTCTCTCAATCAAATGTCAAAATATTCCTATTTTAAAATTTTTTAGAGTGAATAAAAACAAAAGATAGCAGTAGATCACAATTGGTAAATGGATGCAAAAAAAAAGAAGATAAATTGGCAGTAGATCTAAATTGAGAAATTTTTTTTTTTCCTTTTTTTTTTTTTTTTAAGAACATATTTTTGTATCCCCTTAGATTTTGCTTTGTTGGAAAAAATAAATTAGTATACCTGTAATTAGCTATTCTCTGTTCTAAGAATCCAGTTTAGGAGTCCAATTTCCAAGTCTTCTGTCTCCTTTTTTCCCAGCTTCATGCATGCATGTTAAATGTGCATGTCTCCGTATTATATATATCCAGTGCCAATTGTATGTTCTGAGAAGCAAGTTTTATGATATTGAAGTCATGCTGCTAATAGTGTTGTTAAAGGCATGACATATTTATATATACTTGTATTACATTTGCATGGTCCAGCTTATATACAAACTATTTTATGGTACGTGTACAGTGTTTTTTTGTTGTTTGTTTGTGATAATATTTCGTTCTTTGATACAAATTATTAAAAACTAATAAGTAACACCAATAATAACAAGTAACAAAGTAAAGAAAAAAAGAGAAAAATGTTTTATTCAGATATGTACAAAATGCAGTGAAAACTCTCTATACCGGACACTCAAGAAAGGAGATAAATGTTCTGGTTATAAGGGGTTTCTGGCTTGGAGGTTATGGTCTGTACTGATATTTAAAAACAAATCGTTAGAAATGTTTGGTTTTGAGGGAATTCTGATTTACTGAGGGTCTGGTATAGAGCGGTTCACTGCATATAAATTAATTAAGGAATATTTTGTTTGTTACCTTGAATATTTATTCTGTTATATTTTACCAGATAGTTAAAAATATACATGTATACATTAGAAACCCTCCAGTACCCTAGCAGTTGTTGATTAAATTTTTTTTAAAGCAAATGTATGTTAATAATAAACTAAATGCTAGATTTTCATCTGATTTTTGTTCTTAGTACATTTAAAATACTGCTCATGAGTGACACAAAGTTTTAAAATAATAATGGGTTTTTTTTTTGAGGGGGGGTAATAATAATGGGGAGAGGGTCTTTATCCTGTAGGTGGGCAGAGTGAAAATCTAAAATTTATTTTATTATGGCCTTAGATGGAGCCCGGTAAATTGTTGTTAAGATAATATACTCCTTTAAAATTGCTTTATTTTGAAGGAGAGAGAACTCTTTGTACATACCCTGTATATACCATTAGGGTTTCAGGCATATGTATACCCCAGGTCCGGTCTCTGGCATGGAAAGGGACTTCTTTTTTTAACTGTAACTCTTCAGGTCTCACTTCACTGTTTACATCTGGGTCAGTGTTCATCATCATTGCACATGTACACCATACATACATGTCTACCGGTAGTATGTGTAAAGTTGTGTGATACATACACGGTAGGAGGATGTATTCACTTAAAGTAACTGGAAATGAACTGTAATGATTCATGTTTTGAAATGTACTTGGGACATGGATGTACAACAGAATATCTAACTGGTGTGAATCAGTTACTGCATTACCTGTAAGGATAGCTACTATAACCAGATTGGGGGTTGTATGGCAGATACAATTCTTTATGTGGGACTAAGCCCAGTGGTTAAGTGCTCTCTTTATGAACTATTGGTTTGGGATCGACCCCCAGTTGGTGGGCCCATTGGGCTATTTCTTGTTTTAGTCAGTGCACCATGACTGGTATATCAAAGGCCCTGGTATGTGCTATCCTGTCTGGGATGATGCACATATATAAAAGTTTCCTTTCTACTAACTGAAAAATGTAGCAGGTTTCCTCTCTAAGACTTTTATGTAAAAATTACAAAATATTTGACATCCAAATAGCCAATGATTAATAAATCAATGTGCTCTAGAGGTGTCGTTAAACAAAACAAACTTTAGGAACCCCTAAGTTATCTCAGTTTTGAAGTAAAAATAAATGATGGCATATGTACATGTGTACCCACACGTTGACATGATAGCTAAATTTTTGATATACATACACAATGTAAGTACAGTCAAACCTGTCTTAAGTGGTCACACAAGGGAGTAGATAAACGTGGCCGCTAAAGACAGATGGCCGCTGATTACAGGTTGCTGCATATCGTCTTTAAAACATTTGTTTCTTGTTTTACTGTCTGTACAGGTAATTAAAGGAAGCGTGCTTCACAGTTTA
>JAECMU010150393.1:0-34536 GCA_016106625.1 Dracogyra subfuscus | reverse complement strand
AGTGTCATTTTTATCAAGTTTCTTTTTTTTTTCATTTAAAAGTTGAAGAATATTCTTTGTTTCCATTGCAGGATTTCGATCTGTGCACTGCATGCTTCAAGAAAGAGGGACATCCTCACAAGATGGACAAACTTGGTCTGGATCTTGATGATGGCTCGTACACTGGTGATAAGCAAGAAAATCCTCAGGAATCTCGGCGGCAGTCCATTCAGCGGTGCATTCAGTCTCTGGTTCACGCGTGTCAGTGCAGAGATGCAAACTGTAGACTTCACAGCTGCCAAAAAATGAAGCGTGTTGTGGCGCATACTAAGAGCTGTAGGCGAAAGACAAATGGCTGTCCAATTTGCAAACAGTTAATAGCTCTGTGTTGTTACCATGCAAAACACTGTGATGAACATAAGTGTCAGGTGCCATTCTGTCATCAGCTCAAACACAAGCTGCGGCAGCAGCAGCTACAACAGCGGCTGCAGCAGGCCCAAATGTTGCGGCGGCGGATGGCTTTAATGACTGCAAACAATAGCAATGCTACTAGCGCCAATGTTGTTGCGGCACCCCAGGTAGTACCACAACTTCCTGCGTTACCATCATCAACTTTCACCAATGGAAAGCCATCGTCGACACCACCACAAGGTGCTATGGAAGCTGCCATGAAAGCCCAAGAAGCTGCCCAGGCTCAACGACAGCTTTCTCATAATATGAGTGTGGGCAAACCAACTTCTGTGACTGTTATGCAGCAACCAAAAATTCCCAACCCAGGAATCCCTGTGAATACTATTCCATCACCTCAGGTTCAGCAGCGGCCACCTATATTTATGCATCAGCAGCAACAGTACCAAGCCCAACAGCAGATGCCTCAACAGCAGCAGGTGGCACAGCCACGGCAGACTGTCGACCAGCAAATGCCACACCAGATGCAGCAGTCTGTGCCCGGTATGAATCCAGGAATGAACTCCCAGCAGCAGAGACCAAGCAATCAGATGACAAACAGTGCTATCCAACAGCTGCTACAGGCTCTGAAGAATCAGTCCTCTACCCAGACCGAGCAGAAGGTCCTGGCCATGCTGAAACAGAACCCGGCTCTGATGGCGTCCGTCTTGAAGCTGAAGACCCAGCGTATGCAACAGCAGCAGCAGCAGGCTGCAGCACAACAGCAACAGGTACAGAATATACCTGGGATGCAGGTGCAGGGAATGCAGCCACAAAACCCACAGCTCGTCCCGCAGCAGCCAACTCCTCAGCAGCTGCGCAACCTGCAACTTATGCAGCAGATGCGTCAGCAGCAGGCTGCACAACAACAGGCTGCACAACAACAAGCAGCTCAGCAACAAGTGGCTCAGCAACAGGCAGTCCAGCAACAACAGCAGCAGCAGCAACAACAGCATCAGATGAACCAGTTCCAACAGCCCATGCAGCCTTTTTCACAGAGGCAACGGATGAACTTCCCTCCACGGCAGGGTTTCCAGAATGACGGTTCCCAGCACCACATGCACCAGTTCCAGCAGCAGCAGATGATGCAGGTTCAACATCACCAGGCACAGCTGAAACAGCAGGTGGTCGGCGGCCAGCCCATGAGCCCGCAGATGATGGTGCAGGCGAACCCATCTCCACAGCAACTGATGCAGCAAGTACGATCACCACCGGCTCCCACCTTGCCACAGACAGTCCGATCTCCGCAGCCTATCCCTTCCCCCCGGCAGCAGCCCATCCCATCACCACGTCAGCAGCCACAGCAGTCACCTCATCACGTGCCGACAATTAACTCACCGCACCCAGTTATGGCGGGGTCATCGGCCACCCCAGACCCAAGTCAAATGAACTCTGATCAAGTCATGCTTCCTCAGTTACAGTCTGCTCACACTTCCATGTTACAAAGTCCTGCCAACACGGACCGAATGAACAAACAAGATCAAGATATGTCATCAAAAATCCCTCCGCAGGACCAGCTCTCACGATACGTCGAAACATTGTAGTATTGAGCTTCACATTAAAAAAAAACTATATACAAATTTACACGTGCATATATATATATATATATAATTATTATATATATTAAATGTTATATATTTCATGTACATAGATTGTAAAAAGTTGTAACTATTCTCATACATAATGACATGCAAACATAATTTATCATTCACTTATAGATTTATCATATTTTACCATTGTTTTTCATTTTTTCAGAACAAGGTATCAGAAATTTTGATATATATATAATAATAAAAAAAGTAAATATCTTGTCATCTTATATAAAATCATTAATTGTAGTTTAGGGCACTTGTTGCTAAAAGTTCATGGACATCAACTACAAAACTTCCTAGCTTTGTTTTGATTCATTATTTGTATAGTTAGTGTTTCTATTCTGTCCCATTGACATCTAAGCAAATTTGATGCTCCTGTTGACACTGTAGCTACGTTTAGTATGTTGATGTTTTAGCTGACAAAGGATGAAATTATCGAGAAACTTTGTGTTGTGATTTGCCCAAAGTTGGTGCATTTTTGTCAGGTTGCATTCAAAAGTATGTGATCAAGACTTCACTGTGTTTTAGAATATTCATAAAAAAGAAGAAATTCTTGGTAAACAAGAAATTGTTTTGCTAATTTCCTATTTCTGGAGTCGTGCAAAAAAAGACACAAAAAAAGAAGAAGATTGGAATTCATCATCATTTTATTTGTTGGAATGGACTGTTCGACGGTGTTTAATGTGATGTGAATTACAGACCGTTCTGACCAGTGGTAACTATAAAACAATTGTGTGTATGCATGTTGGTGTCAGAAGATTACCAGTATCTCTCAACTACAATCTTTCCAATTTGCATTTGATATTTCATGAGTGACATTGTAAATAAATATTTCCTACCAGGAAAATTTAATGAATGATTGCTTCTTTTTTTTTTTCTTCCATTTGTTACAGACGAATGTTAAGTGGAATTTTAATTGAGTAACATACAGTTGTTGAGAAATTGATCGAGTCGCATTGTGTGCGAGATAGCTTTATAATACAAGGAACAGCAGAGTAAAATGCAAACATTTTAGATTTTCTTTTGTTTATGTATGTTGAGCTAAAATAAAATTATCATCGTGGGTGGGGGACTTGTGAACATGTTTTGGTTTGATCGGTGTTCATTATATTTTATTGTTTGGACCTATTCTACCGTTTTGTTTAACACTTTGGGGTTGGGTGCAGAGAAAAGACCGCACATTTGTAACCAATAAGAAGTAGGAAGTAATAGTGTGGGTTCATGGAAAATAATTCATGAGCTTTGTAAAAGAGTTGATTATTTTTCTTATGAATCTACGTTTTCAAGTAAAGTGATCAACTTAATCCATTATGTATTGAACTTTTTCATTGTCCATATGGCATATCAAATTAACTACTACATGTATTATATATACAGCGAAAGAAATAAGGGAACTCTTTGGTATTGTAGACCGCATTTCAGTTGAGTACCATAATGTCTATGAAAGTACAGAGATATATTGTGAGATTGAACTTGAAATAACAATTAACTTTCTGACGGTTTTGATTTCAGTCATTCCATTTAATGTTGGTGTGATATCTCATTTCTTTCTATCACTATATTTTTTAATGAAAAAAAGGGGAGTTAAAAATGATACAATATTAACAAATGATGGGATATTTTTTAATCTTGAATGATTTGGCTAGTAAAGTCCCAGGAGTAGATGCTGGTATCAAGTGTGATACTCTGCTAAACATGTAATCTATAAATTCTGTTTTAATATTTAACTTTGTTTTATTGCATATGAATATATTACTATCATTAGAATGGGGTTTACATAGCGTCTTATGTTCATTCGCGATGGTCGATGCAGATGTTGGGGCTGCAGTTTTATAGTGGTTTTCATTGTTCAAGTTCGGCATTAGTGGGTTCAAATCCCCAACTTGAATGCACAAACAGTTCATATTGCATTGTTCACAGCTGTATTCTTAAAAAATAGTTTGACCTCGCAGGTATGAATTAAGGGATGATAATTGTTTGCCACATTGATTTGAATTTGTCTACACCTAAAATAATGTAAAAACATTGCCAACAAGTACTTGTGACACAAAATGGTTGTAGTTGGAAGGTATGGTTGTCCTTCGGTTTCTTGTACATTCTAGAGTTATGTCCCTTGTACAAATATCTCTGAATAAGAAAGTCCCTATGAAGTTTGGTTTCACATATATACAGTTGGGTGTGGGGAGGGGGACAGAACTGATTGATGAGGATATCTGTAGGTTATTGATCATCCATATGTAAGTAAACTGTATCCTATTAACCCATTTGTAGAGAGTTCCCACAGGGAATATCTTTTTCATGCTATAAAATTTACTATTAGTTATTTGTTTCCAGGCAGACTGTTTTTTAAGTAGGACACAAAAGTAATTTTAAAAAATTTTTAATTTCCAAAACTAAATTGAAATTATTTACAAAAACATTCTTGTAGGATGGGACAGACAATGGTATCTTGAAATTGAGGGGTGTTTTTTATATATATATATATATATATATATAGGTCGGTCATATCATAGAGCGAAGTCACTTCTCTCTCAAACTTGAGAGAGGGCGAAGTTTTTAACAACAGGGAGAATTTTTAATTTAAAAAAAAGAAGAATAGAAGTCATCTTAATACCTTTCCACAGGTCGCTTTCTTTATAAATAATGAAATGTAATTGAAAAGCACTAATTTAACCATTGAGAATTCATTCTCTTACAAGTTTGTCTTCTAATTTTATTTAATACCTACTCCATGCAGAGTATTTAGTCCGGGAGCTAGCAGAGATTTGTATTCCATCTCGAGTACAAAAGGTCTGAGAGCTAAAATCTTTAGTTAGTGGGATTGGGACCTCCAAATGACCATTCTTAAGTTTTCCAATAGGCTGCTTAAAGGACCCCCCAAAATCAGTTTAAATTACATTTTTGAGTACATCGATCAAACTGGTGTCAAAAGTTTAATTTTGGCACTGTGATTACAGATGTGCCATTCTTAAGTTACGAATTTGGTGCAAAACCCATTTAAGAACGCCCTAAAGGGGGCGCTACTTTCACATTTAAATCACATTTTGAGTACATCAATGAAACTTTGTGGAAATGTTCTTAAGACCATCCTGATGAAGGATCACTAGTTCTTAAAGTGTCGAATTTGGTGCAAAACCAATTTAAGAACGCCCTAAAGGGGGCGCTATTTTTAGCACATTTAAAAAACGTCTTAAGTACATTAATGAAACTGGAAATGTTCTTTAGACCATCCTGATGAAGGATCACTAGTTCTTAAGTGTCGAATTTGGTGCAAAACCCATTTAAGAAGGGAGCCAAGATCAAATAATATGGACAAGTTCCGGTTAAAGGGACATACCCTAGCTTTTAAACACTTAAGACATATTTTTACTATTACGCCATTTTTGATAACTGAAGTTATACTTCACTTAGATTTTATGGTTTAGATTATCAATTTCCGTACATTGTAAGTGGTTATGGTCATGATGGTGTTTTTAATATCACAAAATGCATTTCTCATATTTAAGTAACAGTTATGGAGCCGAGTTTTAGTCTATTTGTAGAGGGTATTTCACCATTTCAGAGTCTCAGACTAATGTTTAACTCAATTGTAACTTTATCCAAATGTGTTACAGGATTATAGATTAAATAAACTTAGTGTTAATTATCACCGGTTAAAACTAGGGTCTGGCCCTTTAAGGAGGAAATTAAGATAATTAGAAAGCAGGTCATGCTGAATAAAAAGATAATTTCAAATAGAATATTATTGTTCCTTGTAATTAAACTAATCAAGTGTGTAAGATTCTATAAGATATCAAATTTTGCATTACATTCTGAATTTAAAGTAATGCCCTGTGTGGTAAATTGTGTTTGAAATCATATTATGCTCTCTGCTAACATACTAAGTACCAGTACATGTATACGTTTGAGACATAAATGATTGAAACATATAGTATACCTTAAAATTTGAGCTCTGATAGAATAGAAGAACAAAGAAACATCAGTTTAACTTTTCTTTATCTATTACATACAAAATCGAGTGTGACATGTAGATCTGGCACCAATACCTACAAAGAGCATCATGGGTAAGAAACTATAAAACTGTAAGTCAGATTTGATTTACACGCAGACTTAGCATCAAAGATAGATTCTTCCAGGTGATTGATACTTGTAGATTTGTTTCAACATCATTCTATATATTCATAAATTAAAATGTAAGTGGAGCTGGCATTTCTTTCAAACACATTCAGTGCATTTGGAACAAACACAATAAAGCATGCAATTTAAACAGGTTTCCTAGTCTAATGTTTCATTCTTTCAGCATCAATCGATCCCTGTCAGCTAACCACTGGGGTTTTTTCTCGACATTACCATATGTCCGACGCCGATATAACCGTATTTATAATGTGTTGAGTGCGTCGTTAAACAAAACAAAACAAAACAAAACAAATTCAGCATCAAGGCATCCACTAAGTATAACTATTGTGGCAAAACATTTGTATTGTGCATTAACATGCTTATGCTCAAGTGGTTATTTTGGTTATGCTCTTTGGAAACCATATTTTTGTCATATGTCAACTATGCCTATGCTAATTTTTGATATCCATATCCACATCATGATAATTTACTGATGTCAGTCTATCGCTAAAACATACAAGAAAAACCGCTGATGAGTCACACTCACATAATATTCATAGACAAACATTCTATTCCTATACTGTGAACATGTCTATGATGTGAGTTCACTAGTATCTATTAGTATAGGTATAATTATGGTTTCAGCTTGAATATGACTGTCTGTTACAGAATTCTAGTCATCCTCATCTGAACTGACATCTTCATCTGGAGACATAATTTCCATGTCTATCTCCACTTCCTTGTCCATTGTCTCTAATTCCTCTGTCTCTGGGATAAGGCTTTCGGGGTTTGCCCCCATTGTAATTGTCATCAACTAACTGCCAGCCATTTTCTTAAGTGAAAAGCTGCTCTATATGATCTTGATCTGCTGTAGCCCACATGCTGGCAACAAACAAAGCATGCTTTATGTGAGTATTGACTTCATCTTGGCAAGGTGGTAGTCCACTTGCATCCATGCCTCTCGAATTGGCTAGCAGGTGGGGTTTTTTCCATTTTCCTTTGGTCCGTATGTCTTCATGAACCTCTGGTACCTAAATTGCACTAGCTTTCGCTCCATACATAATTACATGAACTTCTGAATAGTTGCTTTCATCATATTAGAAACTGTAGTGTTTGTTGCTATCACTCAGTCAGTAGTCAGGTTGCTTATCTAGTGTTGTGAAAGTCCTAATCTTCCTTTTTAAAAACATGCTGATGTATAGACAGACCAAGTGAAGGCATGGAAAGCTGGCAATGCAGCGTAAAGACCTGGTCCTAGCTCCTTACATATTGCAGTCACGCTGACGTAATGACAATTGTTCTTTGAAGTTATTCCAATGTCCATCCACGATGTTGTGAAATCTATGGCAATGATACAATAATATTACTGCAATATCTGTGTCGGATGCTCTGACCATTACATGTATGTCTCCATTCTAAATATCAGCTGGTTGTTCCTTAATTCATCTACCATGTCTCTCTGTATCACACCCTCTTTCACCTGGAAGTAAAAGCATTCCCTTGGCACAACTAGGAAGACTTTGTGATCCCCAAAAATGTTTGTATATGAAAGGTCCTGCCATTCATTGGCATGAAACTGGGGTAGCTGCTTTTTGAAACGCCTGGAATTCAGGGCATCATTTAGATCTCTAGGCATTCGTCTCTGCCCCGGCTCTGTGATGATGAAAGTTGTGTTGTCAGATCCCCACCTGTCCCTCTCCATGTCCTTAATTGAAGGCTGCGGATAATCATTAAAGAGTATGTTTATGTGTTTAGCTGGCGATGTTAAACTCTGGTTAAGAATACTTCTGGCTAACCATCCATATGTAGGGGGAAAATGTGATGGCAAGCTATACAAAAGAAACTGATGAAAGCATTGACTTTCTTTGGCCTCTGTTCAAAATCTTTCACTTTATTCTCCAAGATGTCAAATAGAGCACTCGGTCTTTGCCTTTACTTCGTAAATGCTGACCATGGACAGAGGTACTGGGATCATTGCTGCATGTCAAGTCTCTTCTTGGTGGCCAGCATAAGGAGACAGCCCATCAGATCACGTGTTCCTTACAGAGCAACATTTTTTGTGTTATTAGTCCAACGATTGGTTGCACATCCATCATCATCATAAACGGTTTTCAGCTTTTCCTTCTTTATTGGGCTTTCAAACTTGTTTGGGTCATTCTCGCAACCATAACCACTTCCAATGTACGGAAATTAATAATCTAAACCATAAAATCTAAGTAAAGTATGATTTCAGTTATCAAAAATGGTGTAATAGTAAAATATATGTCTTAGTGTTTAAAAGCTAGGGTATGTCCCTTTAACCGGAATTTGATCTTGGCTCACTTCTTAAATGAGTTTTGCACCAAAAGAGTCACTTAAGAACTAGTGATCCTTCATCAGGATGGTCTAAAGAATATTTCCACAAAGTTTCATTAATGTACTTGAGATATGTTTTAAATGATTTTGTGGTGCCAGTGTCTCTTCAAACTCGCCGGCCATTCACACTTAATTATTATCTATAATTAAGTGTTCCTCAGGTTCTGCATCATTCATCCGTGATTGTGTACATTGCAAGTATTTCAAAAAAGCGACACAGACTTCGCCCCTATGGTGACTAGCACGGCGAAGTCAGGCTGGTCAGGGTGAAGTTTGGGCTCACTTCGCCCGGTCGCGTGAGCCCTGTATATTTATATATATATTTAATTTTTGTGAAAATGCTGAACAAACATTTCTAGCCACTAAAATTTCACTTTAAACCATTTGTCCATTCCAGCCAGTGCTCCACAACTGGTGTAACAAAGGCTGTGGTATGTACTATCCTGTCTATGGGATGGTGCATATAATGTTGCTGCTAATCGAAAACAGTAGCACATGAAGTCTCTATATCTGTGGTCCTCGTCCATATAACTAAATAAAATGTGTTGAGTGCATCATTAAAACCTTTCCTTCCACTGGACTGTAGCTTTAAATGAAATTTTTTAATTAAGTCTCAGAGTGATTGAAGTAGTTCACAGAAAACCAAATGGCCAAGTCTGGAACCAATCAAATAGTTCACAACCATTAAATGTTCACTGGCTGAACTAGGGAATGGTAATTTTAATTTGCAACACCACCATATTGGCTATGCTATTGATGGCAAGGGATCTTTTACACAAGACAGGATTACATACAACATTACACCAGATAAGTCATTGTTGGAATGGGAAATACCTAGGTTTATTATCCATGTGTTTCAACATAGCAGAGTTAATAATAATCATATGAAGCACACGTGTAATAACGAAGTAAAACCATGATGTTACTTCTCCAGTCCTAGCTCAAAACTGCATTGAAAATAGGACGTCATTACGTAGTCTCTTAGTGGCTGAAACATTTTGAGTTGGGTCTTGTTATTTGTAAAGATAACGACAATATGGATAATAAAAAAATTATTACACCGCACGCGAGTCGTACTGTTTTTACAAAACTGGTCAGGACACAAAAATCATGACATAAAATCGGTATGACACACAAGTTCATATAATAATCTGTATACTTGGGATGGACTAGTCGTGTAATTCATCTTGCCGTAATCATCAAGCTTCCACAAAGTTCAGCAGAAAATGAATCACAACAAACTAATAATATTTCATATGTCATATTTTCATGACAATCTTTTATTTCACACCAATAGCAGAATGAAGTTTGAACAAGCATTTTGTTAGGAAAAACATGTTAGTACAGTACTTTCTTCACTAAACAAGCTGTAAGTAGTATAAAATATAATTTAATTTGGGTTTGGAAGAATGGGGTAATTATATAATAGGAAAACTACTGAAAACATTTAACTGAAAACTATAACTTTCCCTAATAGAGAATAGTTTCAATAGTTAAGCAGTTCTGTTTTTGCGCAGACTAGTAAAAATTGTAAACTACTTAATGGTTTTTGAAGAAATGAGACAATTTAAAAATATCAGAACTAGAGTTAAATATCCACCATAACTGAAACATGTTTTATTATTCCATGTATTCAAGGTAGAATTCACTAGGAATACAGGCATTGGAAACTTCTTTTTTTTTAAAGTTAATAAAGATGCTATTTTTGCTGATAAAACAATCTTTGAATTGGTCACTGGAAACAATTCTTTGTACAACATAGACCAGTGAACCGTTGCAGCACAGGGACCACAGACAAAACAGTGATGATACATGGTAGCCCTTGATGGCCCTTCTTTTTATTTCATAGTGTTTTAATTATTAATTATTTGGTGTTTTATATGCAATTTTTTATTTAAAAATAATCCATATGGTTAGTTTTAAATAATTTAAAATATTCACTGCCTAAAATTAAAAAACAGACAACAAATGTGTTGTAAATAAATTTGACTTTTAAAAAAGGGAGACAAAAGGCAAACATTCTTAGTAATGATACACTAATAAAATTCAGTTAGATCTGAATATGTACAAGACTGAAATAAATATAAGTTTATAAATATTTTGGAGTAAACTGGGTTTTGTTTTTTTACCATCAGATGCTTTCAAAAATAAGTATGCTCATCCCATTTATGTGTAAATGAAAACATATTTTTTGGAAGTGAACTATAGTGCTTTTGTGGATTGATTAAAAAAACTAAGCAGACCCATTGGGCTTTTACCCATACAACCACTTTTACACAAATGGTACATCAAAGGTTGTGGTATGTGTTATTCTGTCAATGAGAGAATGCCACACAGAACATCCCTTGCTAGTAATACAAAAATATAGCTGGTGTACTCCGAAGAAGTTGTGTCAGAATTCACAAATAAAGTTTGACATCCAATAACCAAACCAAACAAACTTTAAAATATCAAGAGAACTTTATTGTTTCTTCTGAAAAATCAACTCTGCCATCTACACTAAAAAACATCATCAGATGGAGAAGGTTTGGAAAGAAATCAAATTTGGCCACATTCTTAATTAAGAGTTACCAATGCAAGACAACCAATTTTACACTTGGGTTAGGTTATAATGAGCGGGCAGCATAGCCCAGTGGGACAGTGCCCGCCTGATGCGCGGTCGGTCTAGGATCGATCCCCGTCGGCTAACCACTGGGTTTTTTTCTCGACATAACCATATGTCTGACGCCGATGTAACCATAGTTATAATGTGTTGAGTGCGTCGTTAAACCAACCAAAAAAAAAGAAAAAAAGGTTATAATGAAGTAGTCTTTTCTCCTCCCCCACCCCCCAATGACACCCTTTTTTTTTAAATGGCCAAAAAATATATATCCTTTAAAACATATGCAGCATTTCCATTGTGGAATATATTTTTAATAATCGCATTTCTTTACCCCCTAGCCCCATTTTGTAAAAACAATTCGATGAAAATCTAGCATTGATTTTATTATAGCCGTATGTGTTATATTTAATAATCTGATACTTTAATGTCATGGCCATGCCATACAAAATTGCGTGTGTGTGATGTCCTTAAAGATGTAGTCTGACAGGCCCTAAAATCCAGATAAAATTACATAACACCTCAGTTAAAAAAGTAAATCTGGCTACATTTAGTGAAATGAAGATGAAATATTTCCAACTTATTACCATCACTGGATCAATTTGCCGTGTATGAGAAACCTACCACTTTCCACCAACCCAGGTATAGGCAGGTCTTCAATTTGTACACATAACCACATTCTGATAATATATTTTGTATACATGTGCTTCCAGGTTTATGTTATTCACCAATAGGTATAAATCCTGTGCTCTTAATATGTGGAAGATTAATATTATAGGCACTCAAATTTTAAATCTACATCGCTGCTGGGCTGATTTCCTTTTCTTAGTGGGTTATACAGTTTTTCCTTGTCGCTATTTGCGACATTAATTAGTTTAAAACTGCATGCACGTTTCTGGAAGGACCGACAGAGGAACAAATACAATCAATAACAGGAAAGACGGACAAACAACAGTATAATCATTTTAGCCATAATGAAAAAACCCCACAAAACCTGCATGGCAAATGTTAGAAGATTTTGTTAAAAACTGCTAGGAACTTATCAACATAGTATAAAATATACACTGATGTTATTACACCGACAATGTATAATATTAATAATAATTTAATGGCACAATAATAGTGAGCTAAATTGATAACATTTTACACATGATAATAATTAACAACAACTGTACACGTTCATTAGTAAAACTTCAAAAATAAAACAAGTATTGTAACAAAATGTCATAGCATATTTATGTATGGGGAGTAGGTTTTTTTTTTTTTTTTTTTTTTTTTTTTAAATTAACATCTTTGAGCATAGGTATATGACAAATACATATTACATGGTTCAAAATGTCAGCTGTATAAACATTGTCATTTTTTAACTAATTCATCCCAGTGAGCATACTCTGCTGTGGTTGATATGTACTGAAACTAGATAAAACAAAGCTCAAGTGTGGCATTAAAACCAATTATAAATTATATGCCAAATTATTAGCAGCAATAACATGTTCCGATATTGCAGATAATCATACTGTACAGTCAACTTACCAAGCTGACCTACAGACAAATATAAAAAAGATAATGGAAATAAAGACAAAGAAAATGAAATAATGAGAATAAAATGTTTATGAAAAATACACAATATATATATACTAGTTATTTGGTTTTTAAAGATTTCAAAATAACGTTACCAAAAATGCCACAAAACAACATTATAGGTTCAATAAATGTTGTAAACGTCATATTTTAAAAAGAAAACAATTTTCCTATCAAATTACCTTTTCTAATTATGGGAAAGTGAACATATGTTTGCTTTTTAAATATATATTTAGAGATTTTTCACTTACTAATACTTTTAAGTGTGGGTTTTTTTCAATTTTACATTTTAACCATTGACTTAATTTTTTAACTTTTTTTTTTTTTTGTCTTTATTTCTACAGTCATTTTTATAAAGGACTCAGTGTAAATCAACCATATCTATAACAACCACCTCTGTAAAAGCCTGTCAATAAAGGACAATTCAGTTGGATCCATTTTGCATGCCTATATGAATAATGCCTCCATATAAAGGCCACATGCTGACAAACGCCCTGGGGTCTTTTTGGTTCTTATGTAATTCTTTTTATAGATCCGCTGTACTGTACTAGTCTCATTTTTAAACATAAATAATTCCAATTTTTAAAAGAAAATTGAAAATTATATGAAATACTGCATGCACTTATTTTCACAGAAAAGTAAAATCATTGGTGACTTTATTCGATTAAATAGTTTACTACTGAAATGCATAAAGGTGTTTAAAACTATATACTGCATTCACAGTGAACAAGGATAAAAAACAAAAACACAGAAAGACATATGCAGCATTTGTGAAACACTGATATTTGGCGCAGTACCATACAATAAAATTAATTTGAAAAATATCCTCTAAAAAACTTTTAAATTGACAAAAATTTAAAATAAAGTTCATAAATTGTTTAAAGAAAAAAACAAAAAGGGTTTTATTCAACTATTGGTACAATATACCAAAACTTTAAAAATAAAAAAACCCATAAAGTGTTAACATAAGGTTTGAAAACCTATTTTTATCCATACTGTAATATAACTTGTCCATTCTATACTTAAATTTTTAACTACTCTTCCCGGATCTTCCCCCTACCCATCATTTTGAATATTAGAGAATAATTTTTTTTTTACTGGAAACAGTGATGACAAAACTCATTCAAGTTCCGGTAGTGTCAAAACGAAGCAGTACACCACATTTGGTCCCAAAAGACAATGTGTTCACAAACTTTGAGATTGAGTAATAAAATAAAACAACAACAAAACAAAACAAAACAAACTTGAAAAGTCTGTTATAAATAGGTCAGCAAACCAAATATAAAAAGTGGAAAAAAAAAAAAAGTGTAAGTATTGAGGAGAAAATGGATGACATGAAAAAGTATCTTGGGGTCAATTCTTCGACAATGATAGTAAAAGTATGTATTATTGATGAAATATCAAGAAGCTTTAGCAAGTTAGTGAGGAGATTGTTTGTTTTAGGACATTTGAAATAAACAGATTATACTGATGCCTTTTTAACTGTCTGATTTTCTGACTCTGAAGATATATACAAGTTCAGCAATCAGAAAAGTCACAATTCAAGCAGTGTTATCAGAAAATATAGAGAACTATAGAGAAACCTGCCAAAACTGGATTACACCGAGGACCTAATATTTATCTGATTTAGACATGATCTGGGGCCTAATTCAATAAACTCTCGCAACTTTGCAATCTCGCAGTGCAATACTAAAGTCTTGCATAAAGGATGCTTTGTCTTGCAGAGCCAAAGAGAACTTTGTGAATTAGGTCCCTGTTATTTGAAAATTCACGACCATGATAATTGGCAGGTTTTGACAGTTTTCTGGTTTGTTCAGGGTCCTGCTTCACTGTATTATAAATTGGATCATATTAAGGTACATGCATACCCAAGACGGGCTTCAGTAAAATAAAATCATAAAAACTGAAAGTCTGTTACCTATTATCATGCAACATAACCCACAATTACATGAAAATGTGTTTACCATAATATTTGAAATCATGGAGCCTGCAAGGCAAACTATTTGTATGTGATGAAAATGTTTTGGATTAAATTGAACAAAGCAAGCAAAAAGGGGTCATTTTCAGGCTACAGATTTTCAGAGCTATAATAGTGCTAAGATATAGTAAAAATATTGTACGCTATATTGTCACAACAATGCATGCCAAAACCTAAGGCGGTTTTACAATATCATAACTCTAAGATAGCTTCTAAAATCTGGCCCCAGATTCCTACAAATATGGTAGATCTGCTAAAAACAAGATAATACTTATGAAACATCTGTAAATAAAACAATAACTGTATTGGTCACCTGTAGCTGCTACAAACAGTTAACTGTAAATATATTTTAAATACTAGTTTTCAAATTGCAGTTATGACAACATATGCATTAAAGCAGACAGGCCCATTATAAATCTTAAATAATTCATCATCATAAATGAAATACAATGTTCGGTTAATGACTATTACACTGAGGGTCTTTTAACATCATCTCATAAATTAAATACAATGTTCGTTAATGACTATTACAGTTAGGGTTTTTTAAACAATTAATTTACTAATAAAGCACTATCTTTCACACAAATAAAACACTCTCTACTAAAAATTTTAGTCAAAAAACAAAAAAACATAAAAGATAATAAACAAGCCTATATTTTCAGAAAACACATGTGTCTTATTGGGCCATACAAATATTTGTATCTCCACAGTTCAAGGGTCATAACTCTGTCAAACACTGGTAAATCTCCATCAAAGTCAAATTTTACCTAGAACTCTGCCTGATAAATCTATAATACAAAAAATTTCAGCTTAATATCTTGAGGCATTACAATAAAAAAAACACACACAAATAGTCCCCTCAGGTAAGGAACTAATAAAATAATATTTCTTAACTCAAAAGATTTCCGGACTACATGTATAATTTTTCAGTCTTCCACAAAATGTATTAGTGTTAAATTAGCCTAACATTCTCACAATGAGAAAATGACACAGAAGAACGGACGGATAGACGTTCAGACGACTTCTTACCACTGTATCTCATCATGTCACACCTTAGTGCTGCCTAATAATGCCAGTAGATCATCACTGCTTTCATTCCAACGGTTACAAAAGGATTTCTCAAACAAAAATGTAAACAATGCGGTCTGCTAATACATATTTTCATAAAGTGTTTGCTAATACATGTATTACTTATTTTCTTTTTAAAAACTATTTTCACTAATTTTGCCACTTAGTAAAAGTAATTACAAATATCTATATACTATAAATATATGTATTATTATTATATTTTTGTTTTGTAATACTCATTGGACTTCAATTAGTAAGCTGTTATCTGAAAAATTAAGTATCAGACATTAATTTATAAATAGCCAAACCCATTAAGCAGCCATCTATATAGTACCAGATGGTATATCTTAAAACAGTTGGACACTATTAAATGTAATTTCGTTCTGTATTAGCAGAACTGGAGCAACAGGTGACCTCCCAAAAACAGGTAAATTTAAGTACCGTAGGGCTAGGTCTGGGTATCACTGTGTAAAAAACTATTCTGCCAAATTATCTATAAAACTAAAAAAAAAAGGCAGAAACCTAGGATTATATTCAAGAAAATATCAATGATTACTTTAAATTTTTCCGCCAAATTAAAATAAAATTTGCCAGTTGTGTTTAAAATTTGCCAGAACCAGCCATGGTACCAACACGTTTGATTAGTTTAAATAATTTATAATAATTATGAATTGTTTTTATCATGGTTTTTTCGTTGTTGGGGACAGGGGATGCAGGTTTTTTTAATATCAGGCATGACAATAACACTTGATGAAATCAGCTGAAAACTTTGCGAACTGTGCAAAGCAGACAGTACACAACCAAAGAAACGACCTAAATGGTTTTCTAATCTGTGGATTTCCGCAGATACACAGAAGATTGTCATGCCTGTAATATTGGAATAGAGATCTTGCTTTATTTTACGAATTGTTTTGTTTCGATTCATCAATGTCGAGTGGATCAGGCATTATATATATTAAAACTTTTATCTTTAGCTTTCATAAAGATAGATTTCTCATCAACAGTCCTGCCATGATTTTGAGTAATTTAAAATTCAAACTAGATTTGGAAAATAAATTAATAATTCTTTGTTGATTCAAGTACAAACCATTTACAAAATGCTGACATCTTGGTGGTAATGTGTCTGCATGAATGTCATCTGTATGGAACAGCCTGACCAGGGCTTTACCGTGGATTATAAAAAGAGAAATGGTCTTGGGAAAATAAATTACTACAGATAGAAAAATACAAAAATATAATTTTGAAATTCGTTATGATGTATTTTGAAATATTTTGCAACAAATGAAAATTACTTTAGAAAACCACAAAAAAACAACAACAACCCTACCAAAGAAAGCTGACTGAAGTGTACCAAAGCTGATTATATCCCCTTGTGGGACACATTCACCCCACCCCCCACCAATAAACTGACTGATACAAGGACATAACTACATATGATTACCAACTTACAGAATAACAACATTTAAATGATTTATGGATATTAAAACAGTTATATGATGAATTAAAATATACATAATTACTTTACTAAAATAGCTTTATAAGATTCAATAAAATACATCTCTTTCTCATAATTGACTACAGTCTGTGTAAATCAACTGGAAACGAAATAAACAATGGATCTAAAATAACATGTTGTTCATGTATAGGGTTTAAATTCAAAAACTAAAATATATTACAAACATGTAAGAATGTGGTTGCAAGGAAAACAATGAACATAATAAAACAAAAACAAAACTTATTTTTAAAATAAGGTTGGCATTTCTTTCTTTATCTAGTAAACATTTAAAAATTATGATCAAACTAAAATTTCAGACTGGACCTTCCCCCCCCCCTCCCTCCCCAACGTTTCCCCAAATTGGCATGACCCCAACCCACAAACATAATTATGTTGGGGAGAGAGGGGCTTGGGATACATTTCTGTGGGTTGCTTTGATACTTTGTGATAAAACTAGACAGCATTTTTAAAACATCTTTAAGAATGAACACTAGTCTGTATAATACTGTTCAAAATCCTCACTCGTTAGAATGACTGGACAGAAAACACATCCATATTCCTTACACATCATTTTACAGCTGGCAATGTTTAACTGACCAACAAACTGATCAACAAATCCTTCAACTCTGACCAGATTTGAACAATAAAAACCAGCAAATTAAAAACCAAAACGAAATTCAGCATGTCATAAATATTCACATTAACATCCATTCCGAAATGCTCACTTGATGATGTGCCGAGTATTTATCCGAATATGTTTAATAACTTTCAATTATTTTTTCACTGTGCCTTGAAATCTTCCCGATTTTTCACAACAAGATATGTCCTCATCTGCCCTTTACCCTTGACGAATATTTCCCCACGGTATTCAAACTCGAATGCATCCGACAGTAGATTGGCTGTGGCCTCTGGCACCTGAATCCGATTGGCCACGCCGGTGGAGTACATGCGACTGGCAATGTTCACGGTATCGCCCCATATGTCGTAGAGCAGCTTGGTGGTGCCGATGACACCCGCAGTCACTTCCCCAAAGTTGAATCCCACGTTGAGGATGAACTCGAAGTTGAATATGCTCTCGTTGAACCTGTTAACGGCCTTCTGCAGCTCCATGGCAAAGTTAAGGAGTGCGTGCAGGTGCGCATACGGGTGTTTGTTTTTCATGCGGTTCTGCTCGTTGAGGCCCGAGGCGGCCATGAACGTGCTGCAGATGGTCTTGATCTTCTCCACGTCCTGGAACTCGTCGCGGTCCAGCAGCACCTCATAGTCGCTGACCAGCTCGTTGAGCACACGCAGGTACTCCCGCCCGCCCTCGTACGACTCATCATAGAACTCATTGAAGTTGACGAGAGTCGCAAAGATTACGCCACAGTCCTTGTGGTTCTTAGAGTACTTGGAGGTCTTCTTTACCAGATCCGACACGTGCTCAGGGATGATGTTGTGCAGCAGCCAGTCGGCCTGGTCCTTGTTCTCCTGCATCGTCCTCTTGTCATGTTCGGCCTGGGCGCTCCCTTGGTAGCTCGACCGGTAGCTGATCTCGAACTCGCGGTTGATGAAGAAGATGAGGAACAGCAGTATCATAACATCGAGAATCATTTCATAGTTATTAAAGTGCTTTGGTTTGTTATAATAAATGAGAGGCACATAATTGGGGTCGTTAGTACCACTGGAATTACTAATAGTATTATTCATATCTGCAGAGTCTAGCGGGCAGACTGTCACATTGGAGATGACGATCAGACACATCCCGCCGATGGTGGCGATGCACGTTTTGATCCATGAGCTGAGCATGGTGAAGTTGCAGAAGTGCAGCAGCGCCACGAACACGCAGTAGAAGAAGAGGACGATGTTGTGCGAGCTCTTGCCAATCAGCTCGCACGACAGGTTCGAGAACACCACCATGGCCGGTAGTGCGGCGATCAGCGAGCCGAGGAAGTTACGAAAGTACCAGCCAGACATGACGCGCATCATTGAGTCGCACCGTTGCTTCTTGCGCGCACGGCAGAAGACATCGGAGGCAACGTTGACGAGGTTGAGTAGCTCGATGATGAGCGTGACGATGAACACGAGGATCCACGGCAGGCGGCGGTCAAACAGCGCCCAGCAGCACACATTGATGAACATGAAGACGAGCAGCGAGAAGATCACCTCCAGCAGCGCGATGTAGCGTGGCGACGCCACCGTCTCCTCCTTGAACAGCTCGCTCTCCAGGTAGTGGTTGCGGAAGTCGCTCTCGAGGCGATGGTCGCGGAAGCTGAGGGTCAGCTTGTTGATGTCGGGCTCATAGAAGAACTTGCGGTTGGTGACGTCCTCCTCGATGCACTTGATGATCTGCTGGTCGTCCTTGTCACGCTTCTCACGCTGCTCCTTCCACACTGTGTCAATCGGAACCGGACTCTCGATGTCACCTACAAACACAAATAAATTCATTTAACAAAATGTTTAGTCAGAAAGTTTTCCATCATGTGAATACATTTGTGTGAAACATGTACTGTTAAATAATAATAATAACAATAAAGTTTTAGGTTTTTTTAAATGTTATGATCACATGTTAGTAATTCAGTGGTAATCTGTTTTAGTACAGGAGTGCAGATATATCTTACTATAGTACTAGTCTACTAGATCAAGTTAGAAATTATTGGTAATATGGTTTCGTACAGGAGTGCAGATATATTTTACTACAATACTAGTCTACTAGATCACATGTTAGAAATTATTGGTAATATGTTTTAGTACAGGAGTGCAGAAACATTTTACTACAATACTAGTCCGCCAGATCAGTGCCAACCAAAGTTTGCCAGAATTTACACTAACAGTAATCCATTTACCAATACCGGTAGTAAACAGTTGTTACAATACAAAGTTAACTTGGAATGATCGTTCAGTGAAATGAAAACACATCATCTCTCCATTTGTTTTCAATTCTAATGGGGTTTTGGGGTTGTTTTTTGTTTTGCTTTGGAGTGATACTCATTTAATATGAGAGAAACAAGACAGATGGGTGAGATAGTATTAAAAGTTTTAAGAGAAAGAATTAACTAAACATAAAGCAAGATGATGTCACCGTACATGTAGAACTGAGACTACCATAGGTAAAATAATTACTTTTGGACAAATGTCCATGACTGTAAATTCTGACACCATAATTTTGCATTGTTATCGTAACTGTTATCGACATACATCTGTTACTTCCCCATCAGACTGGTGGTTTTATTATTTAACTCAACCATCAACATTTTTACTTTCATCACCCATTTTAGTCCCATACAAAATTTTAAAAATATATTTTTATTCCATATAAATGCTGACCACGTGGAATATGCAGGAGACATTTACATACATGTTCCCACACTGCACAAATTAAAACATTCTTTAAACCAAGTAATTACAGATAAAACTTTGTAGCAGACACACTAGGTGTAAAATAATTATTATGGTGCCTCCCACTTACCTTATGTAGTCAATTCATGATCAGTACTACACTAAGATCTTTCTACCAAAGGATTTCACCAAAAGCATGTTTTATACGACACATAAGCAAGAGCCTAATAGCAAACGAGTTCATCAAAACCAGCTAGGATTGCAAACGGCAAAAGTTATCAATGTTTAAAACAAAAGCAGTTTATATCTTCTTCTTTTTTGTAGCAAAACTAAGAACTTGGTTTTTAATAAGGCATTTGATATCCCGCCTAAATGAAAATCAACTCAGTAAATATGAATTAAGATGAAGTAGTATGAAAGACAAAATAAATGATTGCTACTAATAGTACTACATGAGACTTAGAGTGGAATGAAGTAACATGACCCAAGCTTGTGAAACCTTCAATCTAGAGTACATGCCAGCTGGACAGTGACAGTGTATAAACTTGGAGTCTGAATCCCAAATTATATAATATTTTTTGTTGCCGAGCATAGACTTAAACATTTTAAAATCATCGGATGTAAACTGATGGCGAGTGTGTTACAACTGTATTGTGATTGGTTAATTACATTCTTTTTCTAGTATCAAATGAAAATAACACCCGAAAAGCCAATGACATCATTAAAAAGTGATGTCATTAGTAATTGGAATAGGCCAAGCTGACGGTTCAAAGGTCCACAGTTAGACTGTAGCCACGTATTTCTTTTCAAGAAATACCAAATATGCAATTAGTTCCATTAAAAAGATTCAGTTAACCATATGGAGTTCTTTAGATTTGCGGGTGTTATTGTTTATTTGATGCCCACAAATGTTTCATTTTTAACCTCAAACTAATGCCTTCTGTCAAAAATGACATTTGTGGGATCAAATAGACAATATCACCCACAAATTAAAATAACTCCATATTGTTATCTCCTAATTTGAACATTCCTGGAAACTGGGCATACTGAATCCCATTTTGTGCCAGGTAAGTTTATTCCTCATGAATAAAAGTATCAGTAATGTTTTCTATGACTAAAAGATGTTATGGAGAACTGGTAATGTTTGTTCTGATATGCAACTAAACACTGGTAAGGAATAATTACTACAAATTAAGTCCTGAAAAAGGAATAATATTAAACTAAAACTAATAACAAGGAATAATAACTATAAATACTTACACGGAATAATAACAATGTTAAATACTGACAAGGAATACAAATCATAAACCAATAACTGACAAGGCATAATTTCCGTATATACTAAGTACTGATATGAAATAATACAAATAATCTAGGTACTTTTGACAATGAATAAAAATAAAAAACACTGAACTAGAGGCACAATTTTCATACACTAAGTACGGATAAGAAATACATTTGTACATGTGATAAAAATAATATGGACAACGAATAATGACCACAGCCTAAGATAAGAGTTACCTGTCACCACACTTCACAACTACATGTATGTCCATTTCCATGTTAGTAATAATGCATTAAATGCTTTTGGAGATGCAATAAGCTTGGGGAATGCTTGACTTGTGTGGCAATTTTTTTTTAAATATTAATCTTAAATATGGTAACCCTTCTGTTGTTTGTGAATATGCAATAAAAAAAATTAACATATATATTTTTTTAAATATAATTATAACACATCAAAATACCATTGATCTGCATTTGTATTCTATTTTTGGAGGATTCCATTAAAACAGACTCAACACATTACAAATAGACTTGTAATGCCAGCTTTTCCACATGCTGCCAGCACATGTATATCGATTGAAATATTATGTTGCAGCATTGTAAACAGAATACTGGGTGTGTTAATGTTCTGGGTAATGCAATAAACTGTCTGCTAACAATCTGGAAGAAAAACCGATCCAAATTATAATCAATTGGTTTTGGATGTTCAGATACATGGGTTGCATATATGTGTGCATTGTGTTTGATGGCTGGGAGTGATAAATGTTGTAAGTTAACATGTTAATATGGTTTTTTGGTCTGTTTTATTACCTCTCCTGCATTTGATTTATTATCTCCCCCTCCCCCCATTCATTTTATTACCTCCTCTGCATTCATTTTATTACCTCCCCTGCATTTGATTTATTACCTCCCCTGCATTCATTTTATTACCTCCCCTGCATTCTTTTTATTATTTCCCCTGCATTTGATTTATTACATGCCCTTTTATTTATTAAAATGTTTGTCAACTTGGACCATGCTGGCAAAAAAATGTTTCTTTGAAAGAAACACAGTATTATTCAACTGGCAGATGTAAAAAAGAATGATGTGTCTGACAAATCTTAAATTTAATATTTGCAAGCAGCTTTCTACATTCACCTCAACTACATAGACCGAAACACTCGCAAGTTAGCACTGTTATGTTAGTAATGTTAGTAGCAATACACCACAAACTCCCCACACATTGCCAACCTCTCAGTCCAATTATCATAATTAAACCTGGTTTCAACTCAATGGAAATAGAAATATCATTTCAGAGTAATATACTGATTTAAAATAACATTTAAGTTGGTTAATTCAATATTTGTTATTTTAGATAAGAAAACAAACAAGATTGGAAATGGAATTTTGTAATTTAATTTGGGGGGGGGGATTGCAGGATTTGGGGGGATTTGTTATTTTATTTTAAATATAATATTAAGATGTGATACATTGTAGTTTTTATACAAACCTTAATCAAGAGGCTTCTTTTATTAAACTATTTTAAAATAATAATATGACAAGCCCAAAACCTGCAGTCATACAGTGACATCAGAGAAAAGTATAAAGCTAGTAACAATTTAAGAAAGTAAGTCTTTATTTATCAATCTGTAATTCAATTAACATGATATAAAGGTTCAATAGAACCCTTTACATCATACAATAAATATAGTCAAAGGTTTTGTATATTTTATATATGTATATTTATTTATGAATTATGAGTTAAAAACTATTTTTTACATTTCCAAAATCTTTTTGTTGAATTGCTGGATATTATAACAAGTTAAAGATATAAGACATCAGTTTTATTCTCAGATTTTCAAAGCTATCTCAGCACTATGATATCATAGCCTACGATATTGTAGCATTAAAATACCTTCGGAAATATGGGCCCTGGTATAAAAAAACAAAAATGAAAAAGAATGTTGGCAACAGTGTTAGCAAAGAATGTTGGCTGTATTCTCTAGGTTTTATACAGTATTTGTCGTAATGTAATTTGCATACAAGTTTCACACCAGATTCTATGTATTGTATTTTATTTTCAAGACAGACTATCTTTTGTTGCATTACCCTCAATAAATACACAGTTTATTATTTACTACTATTTAAGAACAGACTTTAAAATTATACTTTGGGGCTGTTTTTGCTAGATGGACTGAGAGGTTTCCAATGTGCAACCGAATGCCATGGCAAATACATGTAAGAAAGGCTAAAACCTGAAGTGTGAATCTGTATGCCAGATAGCCTATCATTTTCAACACTCGATGAATGTTTAGGCTTTTGGCAATCGTAGCGTGACGGGAGGTTATTGTTAAGGGAGCTAGAGTTACTGATCACGCTGCCTAGCTCTCCGTGATTCCGCTCACTGGTGGATGGACTGTTTTTCACACAACATGAAATGTTAACAGTAGCTTTGCCTGTGTGAAAAACAAAACACAAAACGACACAATTTAAAATGAAAAAACACAACAAAATCCCACAAGAATTAAAACAAAAAACTGAAAGCACACACGTTTTAACAGAATGATTTAATAAGAAATTTATTGCTAGATTCTCATTATGACATACAATTTATTTTTAATTTAACTTTCTAATTTCTTTATTTTTTGTGCTGGGGTGTTGTTAAAGATCTATTCTACTCTGATTTCTTTTATTCTATAAATTTACCATAAATCTTTGATTAAGGCTGTAAAAATAGTATTCCCCTAGCCTTGCCACTGGCAAAATTATTTAAAAGATTTTGGGTGAGCTTTATTGATTTAATACTTAGTACGACAGTCAGGAGACATTGATTTAACTTAGACTAAAAATATACAGGCTTCCACCTGGCAGTAAAATCTGGTGCCAGTGGCTCAGAAAGATGTAACATTGGCAATATTTTCTGCTGGCAAAAATAAATTAAATACGGATTATTACAAGAGTGATTTAAAACAAACAATCTTAAAAATACTATTCATTCCTAATACATGTGTCACTGTCAACATTTTCTACAGGTGTTATTCTCATGTAACACAGAAATAAAGTCTTCTATCAATAATGGAAAGAAAGAATTTATAAGAGAATCTAGCAATTAATTTATTTTAAACTAAAACTGGTTTTAGTATTAAAATGGTTTTAGTACAAAATAAATTATTTAAAATTTCTCAACTCAGGGTGGGTTAACTATTTGCTATTTGCAGTAGCTCTATCAACTACAACCAACTACTTAACATTTTATAGAAAGTTAAGTAATGAGAAAATAAACTGTATGACACAACTACATAAAGTTAGATAATCAAAATGACTAGATAAAAGTTTATAAATGATGCTGTCTAAATGATAACTATTTAAATGTTATGGTATCACAAATTAGTGTTACAAAACCTGCATGTTGAAAAATAAAATAAAACGCTCCTACAATATGCTTTCCCAAAAGTGGTGTAGCCAGTGGGGGGCAGGGGGCCATGACCCCCAAATCCCTGGAAATTTAGGCACGATCAGTGGCGTATTAGACATCATTGTTTACTTGGCTGCCAGATACCCCAACCCCCTACAAAATCCAGCCTACGCCACTATTTCACAAACTACAATAGACTTAAAGCTGAGAAAGTTTATTTAAAAACAGTACAAAATATTTTAGTCACAGTATGAAACATGTTTTTTCTAAACTTTACTGATAAATGTTTTTTAGAAATAAATATCAAAATGCAGATATTAACTGTAAATTAGTAATTGTAAATCATGCAGGTAGGATATTGCATGAATCTAGATACATGTATGTGCTGCTATTAGCATTGAACGTTTATGTGTAAATCATGCAGCATTACCAGGACATGATCCCAGTACCTACCAGACTTAAAAACCCAGTAAACATGGATAACTGTGACTGGTTAGTGGGATCGAACCTCCTTGACGGACTCACTTGGACACCACTAGAGCACACTGATTAAT
The DNA here is from genome assembly GCA_016106625.1 of Dracogyra subfuscus. Lineage (NCBI taxonomy): Eukaryota > Metazoa > Mollusca > Gastropoda > Neomphalida > Peltospiridae > Dracogyra > Dracogyra subfuscus. The sequence goes on along the minus strand of JAECMU010150393.1, from coordinate 8,776 downwards.
CAATCATAGGCAATTGGATGTCAAACATTTGGTCATTCTGACTCGTAGTCATCAGAGGAAACCTGCTACATCTTTCCTAATGCAGAAAGGGATCTTTTATTTGCACTTTCTCACATACAGGATAGCACATACCACATCCTTTGATATACCAGTCGTGGTGCACTGGCTAAGTGAGAAATAGCCCAATGGGCCCACTGATGGGAACTGAAGGCTCTGGCATGTCCTTTGCTGCCAATGGTAAAATGCAGCGGGTTTCCTATGAAGACTGTGTGTCACAATTACAAGATGTCTGACATTCAAAAGCCGATTATTGGTTAACAAATATACTCTAGTAAAACAAAGCAAAACTGGAGGTTTTTCCTATGCCAGTTTTTTTTCCACCTGTATTTGTAGAAATAAAATTTAAAATGGAGTTGCTTCCCTTGGATTCAAGAATTATGGTGTTGCTTTCTGGGCAGAAAATGACACCGGTTAAAAAGTTTGAAAAGTTCTGCAGGGTGTTAAAATCAGGAATTGCAAAAACATTCTGCTGTGGTTTTTTGATAATGCCTATGTGCATGTATAATTTTGTGCACCTATGGTTGAAAACAATGGGCTAAATTTATAAAGCCTGTTTTTCTTAAACGAATGTATTTAAGCATAGTAAATGTATGTAGTTCCACGTGTGTACCGGTAAATCTATAACGGGCTTTGTAAATCCAGCTCCATATGAATATTATTCTTTTCAATCTATTTATAACCCATTACTTATAACTTACTTTTGTTTACTTTGAAAAAACAAGAGGTTACAAACTGTTTCACCAGATAAAATTGACCTAGATGCTATCAATAAATACAGCAATGAAAAGATATTGAGATTCTTAACAAAAATGTTACAATATGGCACAAGAAGTCAAATAAATCTTAAACCAATAACAAATGTTTAAAAAAACAAAAAACGAATCAGGATACCTCTATAAAAACAGAGATATACAAAACAAAGAAACAGAAGCCAAGAAATGCCAGTAACAGTGTGCAACTTCCAACTGTGGAATTAAAGAACACCCACCTTTGACGTGCCATTTGGCAATTGGGATGCTAAGTGAATAGAGAACTCTGCTGTGCTCTCTAACAAGCAGAGCTGTTGGAACGAATCACAGAAGAAAAGAAGATTAAAATTAAGACACAAATGACTTTAAACACAAAGTCTAGATACCACAATACATACGAATGAGGAAATGCCAGTAATTTTTGTTTGTATCTTCGGACTGTGGAATAAAAAAAGAACCCACCTTCCTTTATGAGATCGAGGGAAGTCGTTTTGCCCGCGTAAAACCCACTGCTGTGACGTCTGCCAAGCAGGGCTGCCGGGGTCACTCCATTAGCACCATTCTGTAATAAAACACACTTGCATGTTTAGTTCAGACATACGTTCTGTCAGATTGAGAGGAAATAGAGGAACATTATTTATAGGAGATGATTCAATCAGTCAACAAATATTGTAAAAAAACAAAAAAACACCCAAAAAACTTGTTTGTTTCTGTTTAATGACACCACTAGAGCACACTGAGTTTTTAATCATCGGTTACTGGATGTCAAACATATGATCATTTTTGACACAGTCATAGATAAGAAACCCACACATTTTTTCCATTAGTAACAAGGGATTTTTATATGCACCATTCCACAGACAGGATACTACATACCACAGCCTTTGATAGACCAGTTGCGGTGCACTGGCTGGAACAGGAAATAGCCCAATGGGCCTACTGACAGGGATCGATCCTAGATCGACCACACATCAGGCATGCACTTTACCATTGAGGTACATCCCGTCCTATTGTAAGATACAGATTGGTTTCTTTGTTCTAGTATATGACATTCTTTTCTTGTAAGGAAACAACTACAAACACTACTTTCTGTGGGATATCGAGTAGGATTCGAGGTTTGCTATGATGGGAAGAGCTCGCTAAATATTAAAAGCATAACCAAAATGCCCCAAACTGAAATCAATTTTGTAAATAAAGAAAGAAAGAAATAAGGAACGAAATAAAGAAAGAAAGAAAGAAAATGACAACAATTTGTTTTCAACATAAATGTATTTTTATATTTAAATAGAATCTTTTATTTGAGAATCTGATGTAATACAATAACTTTGTAACAGTTTTTTTTTGTTTTTTCAAGCAATATACACTTAATACTTTACTGTTTTCTGTGTCTTCATTGCATTAATTAATATTTAATTCTACCGTAGTTAACATTTCATTAATTTTATTACACTATTTACAAATGTTTACAACAGTTTACCTCTGTTTCCATTAAAGCATTGCTTTCTGACAAAATAATATCCACTGGATATGTGTCTTCATTGCATTAATTAATATTTAATTCTACCGTAGTTAACATTTCATTAATTTTATTACACTATTTACAAATGTTTACAACAGTTTACCTCTGTTTCCATTAAAGCATTGCTTTCTGACAAAATAATATCCACTGGATTCAGATGTTCGACACTCACATCAGGCTGCAAAGAAATTACAGAAAAAAACTGTTTACTGGCTTTCACTATGGCCTTCTCCATCACACCGACTTTGGAATACTCAGGTAAGTGTCAGAAACATGGAAGTGCAGCAGGGAACAGACTCTCAACTCTTGACTATTATGCATATCCCGCTATCTCCATGAAAAGGCAAAATTAATATAATGTTTTCTACAAAATAATTAAAGCAGTGAGGTGGCAATCAATGCCATCTAAATGTCTTTTTAACAATATAATAATCATCACTGTTATCTTCATGAGAAACATTTCAAAATAATCATTGCGAGTTACAGGTATTTTCTGGACAAATCAGAGCACACATAACTTAATGGGTAGGGCTGGATTACTGATACAGCTATCGGACATTGTGGAATCTATTATAATTTATGTGCAATGTTAAACTTGTACGTTATGGATCGACAAAGATAAAACACAATGATTCAAGACTTTTTTAACCATGAGTCCATGGTTCGATGTCGTCTACAGCACCACAGTTGAATGAATGAATATAATGTCAAAGTTTGTTTAATGACGCCACAAGATCACATTGATTTAGTAATCATCGGCTATTGTATGTAAAACATTTGGTAATTCTGACATATATATTCTATCAGGAAACATTTTTCCATTAGTAGCTAGCAATCTTTTATATGTACTTTCCCAGACAGGACAGCACATACCACTGCCTTTGATATACTAGTCATGGTGTTCTGGCTGGACGGAAAACCCAATCCTACGTACATAAGCACTTCAAACAAGCACTCTACCAACTGAGCTAGATCTCTCCCCTTCTAGAAGGATGGAAGTATTAAAACAAATTGGGTATGGATTAATGGAAATGAATGCAACCACAGTCAACAGGGTTTATGGGGGCCCTCCCACAGAAAACAAATTAGTTAAGTTTACAGTTAGGGTTAAGAAAGTCATACACTAATGATAAGAGTAATTAATTTTGTCAAAAGATTAACTTTTAAAACAAATCTGCAAACAAATTTGGGTATGGCGCCATAGCCATTTTACCCTCTGGCAGAAAACCTGTTTAAAATGGCTTTGATAACACATACACAATCAGTATTAGTTGCAGAAGGTATAGCCTGCTTTCCTCAGCAACACGTAGGTTCAAGACATACCGGTTTACAGCACTCCAAGCAAAACAGACGAGGATATAAAGAGAATCAATAATTACCACTAACTGTAACCAAAAGATAGAAATCATTGGCAATTTAGTGTGGCGCACAAGAAATCCATTCTTCAAATGTGTTTGCTAAATGTCATGCAGTGGTAAACAGAAACTTTGTTAGGCTGTTCTTTTCAGCTGGTTTGCTTAATTAATGAGTTAACCAAAGATTCTGAATGTTATTTACTACATTATGTTTTAAATTATACACTGAAAAAAATTACAATTAATGTTGGCCTGGTAGCAAGACATGTATTAGAAAATTGTAAATGTCTGTGGTTATGTTTCATGATGTGCATTATATATATATATATAGGGAATAACTGGTCACTGTCTTAAGATATCGGCTTTATCCTGCGAAGGTTAGAATGGCTAATGCAGCCAGGCTCGGAAAATCATTATTTATTCTATTTTTCTGTATGCGAATCGAGTATTGTCAACTTAGAAGGCTTTTGCCGTATGACGTCATACAAGATACGTAACGTCATTCTTTGTAAGACGCTAACTACATTCTGTCACATTCAAAAAGCGTTTCTAAACTCCAATTCATAAACAAATATACAAGTTTTATATTGTAAATCTAGTCTGACCAAAAATATAGAAATTTATCTAGTCATCATATCTTGACAATGAATACAGTGAATGCAGGATAAAGAATAAATAACTAGTTAATGATGGCGGATATTGGCTTTATCCTGTGAAGGTAAGAATTGGAAATTTCTCATTTGGCCTAACAGGATAAAACCGGTATCTGACATCATTAACTAATTATCTTTATCCTGCAGACCATAAAAATTAAAGGAAAAACCTATCATTTCTGTGACATCAGCTATATTGTAATGATGACCTAAAGGTCAAATGAGTGATTTTGTAAAGTAGCTAAACATGTGAAGTCACCTGTGTGATGTAAAACGTCATATCCTGCTATTATATGTATATGACTTTGCCTTATCCCTCATCGTAATCTGTCAACAGTGGTTGCAGGATAAATACATTTACCAGATATAAGATTCATCTCTTTTGTTTGAAACATTTAAAGATTTAAGAGCTGGCAAGCATGAAACAAAACAAAAAAATGTGCACACACACTTACTGTATATTACATGCAATAATATGTAAAATGTGTTTATATTTGTTCCATTCTGACTCAGCTGTTAAGTGCTGTCTGTAGTTCAAAATCCCTCACTGGATTTTTATTATCTGCTACATTAATATGGCAATGTCAGTTGAAGTTTTATTTTGGTGGTTTTTTTTCAGTTTGTTGAGCCTCATATGTGGACTACTGAACAAGAAAATTGCGAGAGTTTTACTTCATTTGACTTAAAATATTTTCTCCAAAAAGCACTCTTAAAAACATTTTGTTACAGAAACATTGACAATGTCATGAGAAAACAAAACAGAATAACATGTAAACTAACTCAGGGCTCGAAACGGCCTGTAGCCAGGTCGCCAAATTCGACCGAAGTCCTGTTTGGGCGACTTAAATATTAAAACATAATGGAGTTAGGCGCCCAAAAAATATTATTTGGGCGATCTTCTTTCTATATCATATGAGCCACTATTATTAACTATTGCATATATTTATTCCATATTAAAATCTTGCTCATGGTTCGCAAAACTTAACGTATCGGCTTACCGTAATTTGCCAACATTCACTTTATATTAAAAACATTGATGTTCTATACCGGATGTAGTCTTGATAAAACAAAGACGTCCTAATGCAGTTCGTAACAATTCAGAACACCTCGGCCAAATACGCGATCAAATCCGAACATTCCTGAATGTCATCTTGGTTTTTGGTGTTCCGATTTCTGTTTTAATTGGGGTTTTTGTATTGGCCAGTTAATTTGGTGACTATTAAATTGACTAAAGATATGATTACAAGTAAAATCATGACCATGATGTCATCCACCGGATGGAATTTTCTTAAACACACCTCAAGAACCAAAAGGGGAAAAGCAAGTTTATCTAGGAAGTTTACTTTGTTTTTCAGTTCTGTCTAGCGCAAATGTGAACAATTATGTAGCCCAGTTGCTTGTAGATGTTTTTGTATTATATGTGAACTACCCCTGGAAGACAAGTCACGCGTGTTAACGATGGAAACAAAAAATTATTAAGTTCAGACATTTTACAAGTAAAATTGTACAAAATAAGTGCTAGTAAATAATTTGCTAAAGTCGTGTTTTCTATTAATTTTTAATTTCAATACATGTATGTTAGTATCTTTGCTATGCAGAAATGGTTCTTCAAATCAATATTATTTTATTGAAGCACATTTCATGTGCTTATTTAAATATTTCACTTAAAACCTGAAATATGAATATTTCCTGTTTGGGCTACCTAAAGCAAGTTTGGGCCACTGAAAATGAAATTTTAGTGGCCCAGATATTTGTTTTTGGGCCACCATAATTTTTGACGAGTTTCGAGCCCTGCTAACTATTAAAATAATGTACTGGGGTGTTGCTAAATACATAGGATATACTGATTTCTCGCAGATGATTCAAACATGATTCATGGTTGAAATATGGTTTGAAACAGGATCAAAAGTAAAAGGTTTTTTGGTTTAACGACACCATTAGAGCACACTGATTAATTAATCATCAGCTACTGGATGTCAAACATTTGGTAACTGTGACTTGTAGTCATCAGAGGAAACAATGGACCATGTGAGAAATTCAGTTCTGATCACCAATCAAAAGTCCGAACTGAATGATATAACATGATGGTCAGTTCATTATAAAGTGAGTTAATCGGAGCATAGATCAGGTTTAAACCTCTCACATTTAAACCACCCACGAGAAATCTGGCCGACTAATTGGCACTCAGTGGTTGACTGGACTCAACTGGCTAACCTTGGCGGTGGTTTCATCTTCAGGATTTATGTAACTGTTAGAGTTAGTAGGCGGGCTGGACGATGGCTCTCCAGACTTCTTCTTGCGGCCGATGATAAAGTAGGTCTTAATCACTGAAACAAGAGTAAATATATTCATTTCTGCAGACATGTGAAATAAAGAAACAAAAAAGGTCATATATATTTTTTTTAAATCCTTAAATCATAAAATTATCGAGTACATATGATTGTATTCAGGATTTATGGGATGCAAGAAATATGAATTGGGTGTTGCAGTGTGTGTGTGTGTGTGGGAGGCTTAATTAACAACCAGAAAATAAAAAATATTTATCTTTACACATATAAAAACAGTTAACATGAATGTACAGATAATCCAAACACAGTCCTTCACTTCTTAGGTATGAAATCACACTTGCCCACCTTAATTTTATCTCAGAAGTGGGTTTTTTATAATCCACCTCAAACATGGTATCAGTGCACTTTCCACTGGATGTTAGAATAGCCCCAGTATTTGATGTATCCTTGCATTATTATTATTATTACTACTGTATTATGTGTGCTATTCAAAACATTTTTGTATCAATGTAGTAATGTATACCCAGTGTTTCTTCCAGAAAGAAATGTTTAAGTATGGCTCTATGGAACTGAATATAACCATGGGTTAAGTTTAGGGTTAGGGTTAAGAAAATCTTACAGTAACGATAAGAGTAATTTTGTCAAATGGTTAATTAAAAAATAATATCTGCAAAACAATTTGGGTATGGCACAATACCCAATATATCCTCTAGCAGAAAGCCTGACATCCTCAACTTGTTTCCTGTAGAATGCTAATCACTTGCCTTGAGCTTAAAGAGGGGAGTGTTTTATAACTGTAACTGTATAACTTTAGTAAATCAAGCCATAGGATTTCAAATTTCATGGGAAACACTTTTTGGGTTCTGTGAAAACAAGCTATGGGAACCCATTTCTTATACTATAATGCAATGGATTGTCAAAATGCTATGCAGGTTAGGTAATATGTTCGAATCTTGCCAACCGACTTATTATTTTAAATGACAACAAATAAAGGTTCCAATCCTGCCAACTGACTACCCGGTATGTGTTTTTTTAATTGTTATTTTACATCAAATAATAGTTCCAATCCAGCTAACTGACTGTTCTGAGGCTTTGTGTCTGTCCTTGAATAAACTAAATGTTGAGATTCATCATTGTCGATTATTATATATGTTAATAAGTTTAATGATGCCCAGTAGTTCTGAAAATCACGAAGTCCCAAACTGGCAATTTGCACCATCACCGAAATACACCAACTCATGGCGAGTGCTGAACACAAGATACGTTACAGCCAGTTCTGGGCTGAAAAAGTTAAGTCCGCCAAAGCTACCCGTGGAAAGAGACACGTTTTCAAACTCAATATTTTCACAGTCGCACCCCTTACCCTCCCCTCCACATTACATATGCATGCTGTACTGACAGGTACATAAATAATAACAGTTTACGTCATTTCTACCCTTAATGAAAGACAGGAAAATAGTGGAGCTTATTTGATTGTCACCTTCAGTATTCAAGTGCGTGTATGACATCGGCAATAAATTTGTCGACTTCAGTGAAAGTAATAAAAGTTTAATTATTTTTATCATTTAGGTCCATAAATTTAACAGCGACACTACAAATAATTAGCGCCAGTGATTTTGGTTCAGATGCCATGATTTCAATGGTCGGGTTTGGTCTGAGCGCGTTGTCAAACTCTGATTCGGGTTTACTCGAACACTGAAGTATGGCGAACACTAAAATCTGAATCGGGTGTCGTGATTGTGTAGCAAACTATCTCCAGTAGTTTTATATAAGAAACATTATTATTTGTATAATATATATATATAATATATATAATATTTTTAATTGACATAATAATCATGGGAAACAAAATTTCGGTTCTGTGGTGTTTTGCCGACACGCTACGGGTAACGACTGTTACCATGAAATCCGCTGGCCTGGTAAATGGTACAATGATTTCATAAAAATTCTACAATTGTTTGTTTTTTCTTTTTTTAAAGACTTCTAAGGAAACATTGATGGATGGATAATGGATGATAATGGCAGTAGGATGCCAGATGAACTGGTATCCCAAAAATGCTCTACTGATGAATGTCATACTGCAGAGGTAAATATTCTGTAATAGTTGTCATTTCGCACTGCTGTATCGACTACGGTAGAAATAACTTTTTGA
>JAECMU010150345.1:0-10428 GCA_016106625.1 Dracogyra subfuscus | reverse complement strand
CTGATTATGGTAGCCCCACTCCCATGGCTAGTGATATTCAATTTTGGACTAGTAAATAACTACAATTACCATGCCTGACGGCTAGTGAAAAACAAAATTGTGATATGTTGCAGTTAAGTTTTACTTTGTAAATATGAATATCCTGACCCCACCCCAACCCACAATGTTCATGTTTTTAAGCTCTATCTCCCTCTTTAGGTGACATATCTGATTATTACTATTATTTAGTAAAAGTGTATTAACATTTAATCGTGGCTAGTAAATTTTTTTAATCACATGGCTAGTGGATTTAAGACAGTCTACAACTAGTAGAAAGGCTGCCTTAACAAAATCATGTGGCACTGAAAATTCCTGCCCCATCAGTAGGCCCATTGGGCTATTTCTTGTTCCAACCAGTGCACCACAACTGCTATATCAAAGGCTGTGGTGTGTCTGGGGGATGGTGCATATAAAAGATCCCTTCCTGCTAATTGAAAAGAGTAGCCCATGAATTGGCGACAGCAGGTTTCCTCTCAATATCTGTGTGGTCCTCAACCACATGTCTGATGCCATATGCCCATCAATAAAATGTGTTGAGTGTCGTTAAATAAAACATTTCTTTCTTTCAGAAAATTCCCAATTTGATGTGTAAATATTTTTGGTAGTTATGTCTACTGCTGAATTCATTTAATAAGTGCATTGCATTAATTATTGGCTTACAAAAAACCCATCCCTTAACAGTGAGTTATGATTAAATCATGCTGTTATTTCCAATCCTATCCGATATGGGATCCTGCCAAAAGAATCGTGCATAAATCCTTGAATTTACCTTTACTAAACTGGCCTCGGTGGCATTGTGGTCAGGCCATCGGGTCTACAGGCTGGTAGGTACTGGGTTCAGATCCCAGTCGAGGCATGGTATTTTTAATCCAGATACAGACTCCAAACCCTGAGTGAATGCTCTTACTTTCCCATTGGTAAAGCGTTCGCTTGATGCATGGTCGGTCTGGGATCGATCCTCTTCCGTGAGACCATTGAGCTATTTCTTGCTCCAGCCAGTACACCACGATCAAAGACTGTGGTATGTGTTATCCTGTCTGTGGGATGGTGCATATAATTGATCCCTTTTTATTTTTTTTAGATGAAAAAGAAAAGTACGACCCTTTGTCGTTCCGTGATACTGTTGTCCAAGGGCTCAATGAAACAGATTGTGATCTAGAAAAGGTATGTAAAAACAACACACATTCTGTGTTAAATAATTCGTACTACAGGGAATAATTTGTACAGAAAAAATGGTTAGCAGTTGCTGCTAATCAGTTTGTGATTTGATTAGCACATTTGTAAATTTAATTACCAGTGTCCACGTAGGCTCAAGCTTGTAAGTTATGGACAGCACATTGAATCTCTTCGGAGCCCAAGAGACTTTATGATCTACATGTATTCTAAGCAATAAGATATAATGTGGAGTGTGAATAAATCATCATTTGATGTGTACCTTAATAAAATGATTGTGTACCTTGATTGAAAGTTCCAGTGTTATCAGTTTTGCTAAGTATTACTATTAGAGGACAAAGTATTCTTCAACTTTTTAAAGCATTTATTAAAAGGAAGAGGGGGTGCGTAGCTCAGTGGTACAGCACTTGCTCAGTGCGCGGTCCGTCTGGGGTCAATCCTTGTCGGTGGGCCCATTGGGCTATTTCTCGTCACAGCCAATGCACCATACTTGGTATATCAAAGACCGTGGTATGTGCTATCCTGTATGGGATGGTGCATATAAAAGATCCCTTGCTGCTAATCGGAATGAGTAGCCCATGAAGTGGTGACAGCGGGTTTCCTTTCACCATATGTCTGATGCCATATAACCGTAAATAAAATGTGTTGAGTGTGTCTTTAAATAAAACATTTCTTTCTTTATATTTTCATTCTGTAGGTTTCAAAATACTTGGATGTTTCCAGTTCCCGTCTGAACTACAGACGTTATGCTGAAGTCCTCTTTGATGTTCTCATCGCTGGAGGATATTTAGGTATTTTCATTACTTTTCTAAATTCCAGTATTTATTCAGCTTGCTAGACTAGTGGGGTTTTTTTTGGTGGGGTGCATGCAACCTAATGTTAGATGAATGTGTATGGGCCTCCTGAACAGGTCACTGAGTGTGCAGAAAGGTTTGTCAAAATATCTATTAACCTGCTGAGTACTGCAGGCGAGATATCTGTACACTGTATACAGTGCATTTCCCAATTCATATGTCCCACCGTTTTTCACAGGCCACTACTGGAAACGGAAATATAATTGAAGACAAAAGATTTCCAGTCAAAATGGTGGATTTTATTTAGATTTTTTCAAATGAAAATACTTTGAAATTGTGAGTTTAAAAAGTGGTTTTCGGCAAGTATTTTCCCTTGACAACAATGGTGGCATGTCGCGGTAATTTTCAGGGATTGATAGCTGATTGTGACCGCTAATTTGATAATACATTTGATCGTTTTTCCAACAACTAAAATCAGCAAATATTGCAATATGAATCGTAGTTTGGCTTTAAAACCTAATTCTGCTCAGAAAACAATGTTATCGGGAATAATGGACAGAAATACTAGACAGCTGGCCACAAATGCAACACTTTTTTTATTTTTTGCCTAATGTTAATCGCCAATAGCTGATTTAAAAATAATAAAAATTAAACGAAATCCACAAAAATAATACTTACCGATATATATATATTTATAGGTATTTATAAAGCATTTAAATGAATATATGTGAGTAAAAATTGTACCCAATCAACATTTTTGTTAAAAATTAATCCACTAGTCTAAAGGTTAAGCTTACAATTTGCAGAATCTCCCAGTTATTTGCTAGTGGTATTTAAAGGTACATACCCTAGTTTCAGTTCATAAAAATTAACATTAAGTTTTGTTTAATTCACAAACCTGTAACACATTTTGATAAAGTTACAATTGAGTGAAACATGAGTCTTTGACTTTGAAATGATGAAATGCCCTCTAAAATAGAATAAAACTTGACTACGTAACTGTTACTTCTCAGAGGCACGTGCCTTTTTAAAAATATGAGAAATGAATTTTGTGATATTAAAAAACATCAGGATGACCAAAAACACTTCGAATGTACGGAAATGGATACTTTAAACAATAAAATTTAAGTAAAGTATGATTTCAGTTATCAAAAAACACCTAACAGTCAAAACTATGTCTTAGCGTTTAAAAACTAGGGTATGTCCCTTTAAACTTCTTAGATGGTGATTTTAATGAGTGGCAAAGGTAGCCCAGAAGTTGCAAGTGTCACGTCGTGTTGATATTAGGACTAATACTTAATGGGGCCAGGACGTACCCCAGTGGTAAAGCTCTCAATTGATCCTTGGTCAGCCCTTTTGCAGTCCTTGAAATTGGCCGTGGCAATCGGCAGTGTTCGATTTGCGATAGCATTTCTTTGCCGTCGCAAATCTGGGAGTGTTGAAAAGTCTGTAGGCATCCTTGTCTCAGTCCTTGGTTTTTGTAAATTATAGGCGAGTGAAAAATCGCATACCTCAATACGCTAAGGCGAGTGAAAAATCACTTTCCAAAATAAATAAAATGGGTAGCGTAGCTCCGATTGGATTTTGACTGGTACGTCTACAAAATTGTCTATTAAACCAGCATTTTCCGATTTGTTCAAAACAGAGAAATACCAATTTAATGACTGCATTGAAGCCACTGCCATGTTTTAAAATTATTTTATTGTTTATTAAATGAGCTATGAAATCTGTTGAATTTTGTAAACAGTGGAAATAAATATACCCCATGCGCTGTCAGATTGAAATTACATGCGCTGTACGAGTATGATCGTACCCGCGCACCATAAAAAGCAAGGTCTGTGGTATGAACTCTGTCCAACTATAGATCTATCCCAAAAAAAAGCAGTTATAATCGAGTGTGGCCCAATGTTTCCTCAATGAATATAAATCAGTTTATTCCGGTATGGAAGCGTACTAAAGTAATAATGAGATGACATCTTTTAGCATATTATTACTTCAGTGTATCATAGATTAATAATGTTTAATAATCTTTTCTTTGCTGTTGCAAAATTTATGTGAGACAGTACTTAACTGTCATAGCTAACGTCCGAATTTCAAGGGCTGCTGTTGGTGGGCCCATTGGGCTATTTTTCGCTCCAGCCAGTGCACCACAACTGGTATATCCAAGGCCATGGTATGTGCTATCCTGTCTGTTGGATAATACATGTAAAAGATCCCTTGCTGCTAATGGGAAAATGTAGCAGGTTTTTCTCAAAGACTTGTCAAAATGACCAAATACGTGACAACCAGTAGTCAATAAATCAGTGTGCTCTAGTAATGTCAGTATATGAATTGATGTAGGTCATGGGTTTACTGTTGGCCGTTTCGTGCCGCTGAATAAAAATTATTTATGTTGGTTGTTGGGATAATTTTTGATAACCAGTTAAAAATATATAATGATTTCAGTTCTAAAAAAGATATAACATCTGGCTCCGGAAAAAAAATTAAAATTAATTTTCTCTTAAAAGTGAAATGTTTTTTAATTTAATTTTATTTTAACACCCAATTTCAAAATGTATGTCCTTGTTTCTGTTGTTAATAAGATTTCTAAATGTTCTTTCAGCTCCTGGGGGCAGTATTGTTCAAGACCCTGAACCAACAAAAGTCTGTAAATCCAACATCTGTGTGTTCTCTACAGAAGAGAACAAAGAAAAGCTCAGAGCATTCTATGAAGTAAGTGGGAGGTTTGTCAACGTTTAAGCTGGAGCAGAAGTGATGTGTAGTGGTAGCTAAAGTCTGGTTGTCAAAATCAAAAAGGCCTTAACGCATGCCTGTCAATTCACTTTTTATGTGATTTGTACATTTTTAAAGGCGTATTGTCACAGACCACTGACCTATTAAATGGCCTAACAAAGAATTATCTGAACAGAAATATATTTGACTTCCTTCTAAATGTACTTCATTCGGACATCTATGTAACCACCATACTCCACTTATTAATGACATTTTGTACAAATAATTGAATTATGGCAATGGTCCATAATTAAAAAAATAAAAATTGCCAAGAGGGATGAAATGTATTTCACTCCATCATGGTTCAGTTAAAATGATGTGATAGCAAGGTTTGGGTTTTACAGATTAATGAAATTTTCATTCATTATCCATTTTTAGAGAAATAAAGTCCTTAAATCTGTGACAGTATGCTTTTAAGCCAGAGTATGAATTGCATCTCGGTTTCAAGCATTTACAAGCAGTTAAAATGTCAAGAGCGTTAAAGTGTTATCCTGATGTGTGATACATCAGGGATAAATCCCAGTTGATGCCATTGGGCTATTTCTCATTCCAGCCAGTACACCACAACTGGCATATCAAAGGCTGTGGAATGGTGTGTATATAAAAGATATCTCAAAGACCGTCAAAATGAACAGGTAGCTGGAGAAACCATTTGAAGTGTATGAACCCTACATAAGATGAATTTCAAGCCTTATGGGTGTGTACTACCAAATCATATCCCACAGACGACAATAGAAACATATGTGTCTAAAACGCCTATCTGCAGCGTATCATTTGACATAAATGGCACAGATATAAATACTGCCACCACTCTAAAAGAAATGTCAGAATAGCCATATGTTTGACCTCCAACAGCCGATGGGGAGCGACGTAGCCCAGTGGTACAGCACTTGCTCGATGCGCGGTCGGTCTACGATCGATCCCTGTTGGTGGGCCCATTGTGCTATTTCTCGTCACAGCCAGTGCACATCAAAGGCCGTAGTATGTGCTATTCTGTCTGTGGGATGGTGCATATAAAAGATCCCTTGCTGCTAATCGGAAAGTGTAGCACATGAAGTGGCGACAGCGGGTTTCCTCTCTCAATATGTGTGGTCCTTAACCACATGTCTGATGCCATATAACCATAAATAAAATGTGTTGAGTGCATCGTTAAATGAAACATTTCTTTCTTTCTTTCCAATAGCCAATAAGATAAAATTCTCAATGTCTTTAAATAAAACAAACTTTACTATCAAAAGTTGCATCTCGAACCTTGACCCAGTTGGAAGTTATTTGGTTGTAGTACTACCGATATATTGAATTTTCAGATGTTAAATTATTTCTGTGGTGGTATAATTTGTGTAGGTGCTGTATAAGCTGATTCGGCGCTACAAATACCTGGAGAAGCCATTTGAAGACAACTTGAAGAAGATCATCGTCTTCTTGAAGGGCTACAAGGAAGATGAACGGAAGAAACTCGCCATCATCACGGGAATCATCCTGTCACAGAACCTCTGCACCCCCAAGGTGCTGGCCAGTCTGTTCGAGGAGCATCTCATTAAAGAAGGTATCAGCATCAGATTTATAGTCGGTGTTACAGACCTTGAAATTTGTGACAGCAATCAGCAAATGCCATCGCAAAATTGATTTACGACAGCATTTCATTGCCTTCGCAAATCTGAGAGTGGTGAAAAGTCTGTAGGCATTTATCTCTGAACTCTTGTCCAGTTACAGATCCCGGAAAAAAGCATTTATAATCGATTGTGGCCCAATGTTTTCAATTTAATATAAATTGGTTTATTCCAGTATAGAAGCTTACAAAACTAAAGTTGAGATGTCATGTTTTAGCATATTATTAATGCAGTGGATCATATATGAATAATTTTGACGGCATTAATCTTTTCTTTAAAATTGCCGCTGTAGTGTCATTGCAAATTTGATTTGGGACGGCACTTAACTGCCGTAGCAAACTTGTCCGAATTTCAAGGGCTGGTATTAACATAGTTTTGTAGTCGGTGGTATTAGCATCAGATTTATAGTCCCTAATAACATCAGCTTTATAGTCTGTAGTACATTAGCATCAGATTTATAGTTGGTATTAAACATCAGTTTTATTATCTGTAATAACATCAGCTTTATAGTCTGTAGTATTAGCATCAGATTTATAGTCCCTAATAACATCAGCTTTGTAGCATGAGATTTATAGTTGGTATTAAACATCAGCTTTGTAGTCTGTAGCATTTGCATCAGTTGTCCAGTCTGATTTAGGAGCATCTCATTAAAGAAGGTATTAGCATCAGATTTCTAGGCAGTAGTATTGGCATCAGCTTTAAAATATGAATATGGGAATGCACTGCATACAATGTACAGATATCTCGCCTGCAGTTGTCAGAAGGTGAACTATGTATCCAAAAAACATATAACCGTAATTAAATTGCTGGGTGTGTCATTAAATAACACATTTCTTCTTTCCTTCTGGTCAGCTGTATTAACATTAGCCTCAAGTATACAGCACCCTGGGCCCATATTTCTAAACAGTGGATTGCATTTACCAATTGGACACCCAATAGCCGATGTATTTTTCATTCATTCATTCCATATTTCTAAAGCCTGTTAAACTGTTGTAGCTTATGAAGTGTGTCGTAGTGACATCATAGGAAACCGTTTCACGATGTTGTAGTGCAAAGATAGCTTCTGTAACATGCTTTCTAAACTTGTAAAAGAGTAGCCTATGTGGCGACAGTGGGTTTGCTCTCTAGAAGAACAAAACAAGTGTCGAATGACCATATGTTTGACGTCTAATAGCCAGTGAAAAGATTTTTAAAAAAATCAATGTTCTTTAGTGACGTCGTTAAATAAAACAAACTTTTTTTTCATCAGCAGTATTAACATCAACTTTGTATACAGCACTCTAGATGTCTAGTGTGTGATACTAACATAGCCTGTTACATATGCTAGTGTCTAATGTCAGTTCCTAACACGAGTAAATTTTCCTTCATTACAGGTCTGTCACTTGAATTTACCACCTTAATGTTCCGCACTTGGCTGGAAGAGAAGGACATTAACAGTGTCTGGCAGGCACTAAAGAAATCTCAAATTGACTCGAGGCTTATGGTCAGTACTTAATATTTTACTAGCAGCTATGGGTCAGTATTTCATGTTTTACTAGCAGTTACTGGTCGGTATTTAATATTTTACTAGCAGCTATTGGTCAGTATTTCATGTTTTACTAGTGGCTACTGGTCCGTATTTAATATTTTACTAGCAGCTATTGGTCATTATTTCATAATCTACTAGCTACTGATCCAGACCTTGCTTTTTTAGGTGTGCGGGTGCGATCGCACTCGTACAGCGCACATAATTTCAATCTGACGAGTTTTCATAGCTCACTTAATAAACGGTATAACAATTAAAAACATGGCAGTGGCTTCCGTGCAGTCGTTAAACTGATATTTCTCTGTCTTGAACAAATCGGAAAATACTGGTTTAATAGACAATTTTGTAGACGTACCAGCCTATTTTATTTATTTTGGAAAGTAATTTTTCACTCTCCTTAGCATATTGAGGAGTGTGATTTTTCACTCGCCTATAATTTACAAAAACCAAGGACTGCTGATCGGTATTTAATATTTTACTAGCAGGTATTGGTCAGTATTTCATGTTTTACTAGCGACTACTGGTCCGTATTTAATATTTTACTAGGAGCTATTGGTCAGTACTTCATGTTTTACCAGGAGCTACTGATCAGTGTTTCAGAATTGATCTTACTCGCAAATAGTCAATATTTCTTATTTTACAGTAACAGTAACGGTCTTCAACCTACGTCGTAGCAGATGAGTTCATCATAGCCATTTTCTTATTCTCACCAGTGCACCTCTGTTTGAAAATAACAGGCGAGCAATCCACTTCTCTCCTGAATATGATCCCAGGCGAGAAATACCAAATAAAGAGAGAGCAGTTTTCACAAATAAAAAATAAACAACAAACAAATTGTGTATAGCTTTATATAGAATGTAACAGGTAGATAGTTCTAAAAAATTTCCTCTCTGCAATAGACCGGAAATCTCTTTCAGCTACGATCTAACGTCCACCAGCTTATGATGAAAACATACCCATATTGAAAACAGATTTCTCACACAAGCATGCGAAACGTTTCTATTTAATAATTTGAAACAGTTGACAGATTACCCAACTCGCATATTGAAATACATCTTTAAGTCGTGACCTTTTTCAACAATAGCCTATAGCAAAACGATTGGGGCAAGCAATAAACTACATGCCAAGTGAGTGAGTGCTCCGCAAGGCTCAATGGGTAGTTGTAAACCACTTTCACCGACCAGTGATCCATAAATAGTTCAACAAAGGCCATGGTTTGTGCTATCCTGTCTGTGGGAAGCGCAAATAAAAATATCTTGCTGCCAGATGCTCTCATAATAAAAATTTTATTCCTAATATATGATATTGACGATAACGAAAAACACTGGTAATAACCACTGTCAGGGCTAATTAAAAAAAAAAATGGCTAGTAAAATTTGCAAGTGATGTGAACAAATGGTTACATAATCTATTCGACACTGCAAACATAACAATACTACCAAATATTCAATTAGCGATCTCGCAACTGGTAACGAGAAAAGGTGTCATGCAGAATACAGTGTAGGCCTTACAATGTTTGCTTATTTTAATAATCACGGTTATTAATTTTAACGGCATGCATTCAACGTGTATGACAGTAATGTCTAGAGGATCAGTAACTTCTTATTTATACTTAATAAAAACAGACCGACAATGCGTGTCAATTTGAATACACATGCCAGTTCAGGGCCGAAAGACATGTAGGCCATCTCAATGGCCGAGTTCAGCCAGACCGAGCGAAAACAAAACGTTCATTACACTGGTTTGTGTGCTTTATGTTAAACCAAATGGACACGACAAATGCCAATCAAATAGTTTGCGAATGTCAGGAAGAATGTTCGTTGGCTGAACTGAGAACAGCTTTCAATGCGAATGTATGTCACGCTTCAGTCGGCTGACACCAGTGTGCCAAGAGACATAGTTGCGGACATTAAACAATATGATTACGTAAAAGTAAATTTTGAATTAAATTTGTAGAAAAACAATAGTTATTTGCATCAATGAATACCTAACCGCATTTTAATTTAATTTTTTTATTTGTTTGTCTTTGTTAATTTCGTACCCATGGTCAAGAGCACGCATGCAGGTGGCGATTGCCGGAAATTAACATGCAGTATTTAAATTATACAAATTGCAGTTTAAATAAATGTACAATGAATCAAATTAGTTTACAATAATCACATTTATTAGATAATTTTAGATATAACTTTGTAAGACTGTGAGGTGACATTTAATAAGTTAGCTCGATTTTAAAATGACTGTTTTTTGTTTTAAAATGACAGTTTTTTTGGGTTTTTCCAATAAATGGAGTATCCTGTGATGTCGGCATTCTTAGCCGAGGTATTTTGTAAGCAGAAATCACACCAAGCATTTAACACCACACTGAAATCAAAGCAACACCATGGCACAAATTATGAAATTGGGGTGGGGAATTGGTGGGTCACATAAAGATTGCTATTTAAAGAAATAATGAGCTCAAATTTTTATTTGGGGAAAAAAGGAAGAAAGAAAGAACACCACCATCCATAAACATCCA
>JAECMU010150335.1:0-12469 GCA_016106625.1 Dracogyra subfuscus | reverse complement strand
TTTTTTTTTTTTTTTTACAACAAATAAATGTATGGCGAACACTAAAATCTGAATCGGATGTCGTGATTGTTTTGAAAACTATCTCCAGTAGTTTTATATATATACTATATACATGTAAATAAATATTTTAAAAAATTAATTGTCGTAATAATCATGGGAAACAAAATTTTGGTTCCGTAGTTTTGTTGACACTACCGGTAACCATCGTTACCGTGAAATCTGATGGCCTATAGCTACCACATTGAGCGAGCATTTTACCACACAAAGTGGGACAGATAATGCATTGACATCACACAATGACATCATTGATTGGCGCACTACAACCTTACAGTAAAAAAGTAAGTGATATAAATTAAGATATAGTATGGGTAACAAATAGGATATTAAACTTGCTTCCATTTCGTAGCATGCTTATGTCCCTTGTGAAATACCCATTGCCACTCGCTAAAGGTAGTATTAAACCAAATAATATCCAGCTGGGTCAAAGTTCGAGGTGCACCAAACTTTTGATTGATGATAAATATGAGTATGTTTGTTGGAAGGAAAAAAACAAATTCAGCTGGGAAAACATGTATGCAATTTTATTTCATCAAGTATTACTGTGTGAAGTAGCATTGTGCCTTAAACATGTATGGGATTCCTGTGAAAAAAACACTTAATCAAATTTTGTACAGAGAAAACTATTTAAAAAACCAACATGGTAGTCAATTAAGGGATAAAAATAGACAGACAATATTGTACATTCAAGCCATAGGATTTCAAATTTCATGGGAAACACTTTTTGGGTTCCGTGTCCTGAGATCATATGGGAACCCATCGGAACCTGTTTTTAGGTTCCATGAAAACAAGTTATGGGAACCCAGTTCTTAGGCTATACCATAATGCAATGATCAATCAATCAATAAAATATTTACATGCTCCTATACCACGAAGGTTTCGAGCATGTCTGTCCCAGGTTTGGCCACCGGATGCCAACCTAAAAAGTATTTAAAAAGAGAAAGTTAAGCGTCTGGTGAGTCTGGCAATGTAAAATAATGCAATGAATTGTCAAAATACTATGCAGTTGGGTAATATGTTCGAATCTTGCCAAATGACTTATTATTTTAAATGACAACAAATAAAAGTTCCAATCTAACCAACTGACTGTTCTTAGACTTTGTGTCTGTCTTTGAATAAACTGAATGTAAAGATTCATCACTGTCGATTATTATATATGTTAATAAGTTTAATGATCGATGCCCAGTAGTTCTAAAAAATACCAAGTCCCCAACTGGCCATTTGCACCATCACCGATATACATCGACTCGCGGCGAGTGCTGAACGCAAGATACATCGATCTGTTTGCATTACGGCCAGTTCTGGGCTAAAAAAGTACCAAAGCTACCCAATAAAATAAAAAAGGTTTTCAGACTCAATATTTTCGACACAGTCGCGCCCCTTCCCCTCCACATTACATACGCATGCTGTACTGACAGCTACATAAATATAACAGTTTAGGTCATTTCCGAATGAAAAGACAGGAAATATTTGAGCTTATTCGATTGCAATACATGTGTCGACTTCAGTGACAGTAATAAAAAGGTTAATTATTTTTATCATTAACAACGACACTACAAATAATTAGCGCTAGTGATTTTGGTTCAAATGTGCAATTTACATATGGATTAATTATTCTTTGGAGCAGATGCCATGATTTCAATGTTACAATTTTTGGACGGGTTTGGTTTGAGCGCATTGTCGAACTCCGATTCAGGTTTACTTGAACATTGTGAAGTATGGCGAACACTAAAATCTGAATCGGGTGTCGTAATTGTGTTGAAAACTATCTCCAGTAATTTTATATGAGAAACATTATTATGTGTATAATATTTTTTAATCAACATAATAATCATGGGAAACAAAATTTCGGTTCCGTGGTTTTGCTGACACACTACCGGTAATGATCGTTACCGCGAAATCCGATGACCTGACATTGCAAATTTTAAAGGGACATTCCTGAGTTTGCTGCAATGTTTTAAGATGTTATTGACTAACAAAAAAATTCTACGATTAACTTCCATATTAAATATTTATTTATTTTGTTTAGAATATTAGTAACTATATATTAAACGTGTTTCTTATCGTTTTAATATTTGTACTAGGTTGATTTTCATTTTATTTTCTACAAAAATATTGTTTTCGTACGTACAAAATTATTTGAAGACAAAATCAAGTGGCGACTTCTTACAAATATTAAAGTGACCAGAAACACATCCAATATACAGACACTGATATTCTAAATAAAATATATATATTTAATACGTAAGTTTAATCGTAGAAATATTTTATTTGGCGGAAACATCGTACAAGGGCTTACCGATACATACGATATCTTTATGATGCCTGATGGCGGTACTCGGACATAGGGGCTGCTAAATGAAATAGTTCATGGTGGACCTATATGCAGACCTTTTACACTCGACTACTTGTCAGTTGAGAGCACTCCCTAAAATTAATACTTAATTTGGGCACGATTATTTTGGGCATCTGTAGTTTGGGCACAACGTTTATCGCCTCGACTTTAATGTAATCTAAAGCCCTGGTGGTATGTGCTATCCTATCTGTAGGATGGTGCATGTAAAAGATCTCTTGCTGCTATAATCATAAAGTGTGGGTTTCCTTCTTCAATATCTGTGTGGTCCTTAACCATATGTCTGACGCCATATAACCGTAATTCAAATGTGTTGTCATTAAATAAAATATTTCCTTCCTTCCCCTCTGAACTAGAAATTGTATTTGACTGCATGGAGTAATTAATGGTGGCATATAACCTCAAAGAGATATGTTTTATTATATTATTATTTCTACTAACATACATGTAGTAACAAAATGTGTCTTTTTTTGTTTTCTTCTTTTTTTCTTTTTATAGCGTAAACAAGAAATATACAACTTGTATATCAGTCGCAGGATGCACCAGTGATAGGGTGTACGCAGCGCTAGTGAAGTTGGCCGAAAATGAGATAAAACATTCCTGTAAGTGTTGTTGCAGTAATAATCTGTGCCCCATTTTACAAAGCAGTTTTTTTTTCTTCTTCTTCTTTTTATTTTTTTTTTTTTATTCGGAGCTTCAAAACACATGTTATTAAAGTACATAATGAAATGTTAAATTTTCTGTAAAAACACACAGTTATTAATACAAGAAGATATGTATTACTATAATTACATGTGAAGTACTCTACTAAGATATTGCCACTTTTTTCTTATTTTACTGGCTTTTTTTCGTGGGTACAGAGAATACAATTCAATCTGCTTATAACGACATATGTTAGCTAAGCATGAAATATAATTTGGCCGAGTTTTTTTAATTCTACAAATATGTATATAGTATTTTATTAAAAGCAAACAAAGATTGATAATATCAGTATTTGGACTATTAATCAAAAGACCAAACAGAAGTACCTCAGCGGTCTTAGTGCCACATTTTACGTTTAGGTCTTCTTGGATGCAATACCAAATAAGAATTGTTTCTCATTTTTTTGGAATTTATCGATGTATAAAAGTCACAAATGGTATAAAATCGCGCAGCGAAGCGATTTTATACTACGTCATTTGTGACTTTTATACATCGATAAATTCTTTAAAAAATGAGAAATAATTCTTATAATTACAAACTAGTACAAGAAGTGTACCTTAAAACACTCAAAAATAATTTATTTCATTCTTACCGTATGTCAACCATGTTCTGTAAATAAGCGTAGGAATACATGTATACATACTATTGGAAATTGTCCGTCTAAAAATTAAAATAAGTATTGAATCGACAAAAACAGTGTATATATCTTTATCATATAATATCTTTTCTTACCTATGAGGTACAACATAACGAGGGTCATATATGTATTTATCTTACGATTTCCCTCATACGTCATAACTAAATCGTGTGTCCTCCTGGCATTGTTGTTTAACGATTGGCTGTTGTAAGACTACATTTATTTCTGATTGGCTGATACGACATACCACAAATACTACTTTCTTCATTCATACATTTTCACTACGAGTGAACCACAACATTTACTGTTTCCTGGTTATTACTTAATACATTTAACTCGTTACTAATTAATTCAATTACTATGTATATGTTTGCGATTTGGTATAAATATGTTTTGCAATTTACAGCTGTTGATACATGTGTACTCTTTAGTATAGGCGTATAAATATGACGTCACTTTAGAACGGGTTGTGATTTGGTTTTTCAAGACAGTAATGAACAAACATTACTCCGCCATTAAGGAAACGTTATTTTGTAAACAATTACTGGAATGTTCATTTAGCAGTACGGTTCTACGGTAATAAACATCTACATTTGTGTCCATGACAGACGATGTTTACGACACTCGTGCCTAAATTATCGCATTTCCCTCGCTCTCGTTCGGGAATATATGATAATTTAGGCACTCATATAATATCCTCTATACAATTTCAGTGTAATCAAAGTATGTGAAATTTTTCAGATCACATACTTTAAGAATTTGATAACTTTGCAAATTAGATGTAAATTAGTCGAGGTCTCAGCACTAGGTTTATTGACATTTAAGCAAACATACTTGGATGACACTCCATGATTGGCGTATGCATTCATAGTCATCAAATAAAAACATTTCAATGGCAATTTGACACTGAAAGCTGTCCAGCGTTCTGAAAACAAAAATGTTAGACATCACTTTATTTTGATGTAAGGACATCCTAAATGACGTCATTCGTGTTTGACGTCATTTTCATTCAAAAATACACTGCGCCACATATTCTTACGTCATTTGAATATGTAGTAATGGCGGACTGGAATTAAAGTTGCGTTTACAGTGTACAAAAACACGTATTAAGCTTGAGCTTATATGATAAAGACATTATTACCCTTGTGTATTTCGGTATCGTCAACATCATATATTAATTTAGGAATAAAATTAATGTATTATGCTCGCCAGAGGCTCTCGTAATACAATTTTTATTTCTAATATATGATATTGACGATGCCGAAAAACACTCTGGTAATAACCTCTATTTATTTTACCTTTTATATATATATATATATATATATATATATATATATATATAAAAGAAAAACAACACTCCAGGTTTTAATATACGAGAATTATAAACACAACACAGAGTTGGCATTAAATCAAAACAAATTATTTATAATTGTTTCCACAAACGTTTTCGGCACGAAGACCTCTTCGGGTGGTTTAAACATTTGTTGATGACGTCATGTATTACGTTAAGGTAAATATATGAAATGACGTCATTCTACAGTTTATAAATAATTCCACTCATTGCACACTTTATAATATAACAACATACAACCCGACAAAAATATGTTTGCGAGATTAACTTACCCACCATCCGAAAGATAATAATAATAAATACCTAACATATTTTATTTAATTAATACCTAGCATATTTTATTTCATTCTGGGTGGTATTTGTTTATTAATCTCATTTCTTTGATTTTTCGTAAACAAGGATCTTTTAAATTTAATTTTAATAATGGAAAAACTCGAAATAATCCATTTGCACATTGATCCAAGTGTTTACTCAGTGGTATGCATGGTTCTGTTATTAGAATTTTTAATTTGTGATCTATGTAGGTTGATTCGTTGATTAAGTTGTTGTTCTGTTTCACCTATGTATTTGTTGTTACAACCTTCACAAATTATCAAATAGATAAGATTCCGTGTTTTGCAGTTCATATTTTGTTTAACTTTAAATATTACCGAATTATTAATGGCAATTTCAGAACCTTCTACCAAAATTGAACATAATTTACAGCGTTTATCTCCGCATTTGCTAACTACCGGTAAATCATTTGTATCAAATGTGGAAGACGTGAGTAGCTGTTTAAGATTTTTGGATTGTTTGCAACTATTAATAAGATGTGTTTTACATAATAAGGATTTCATTGAACTACTTTGTTCTAAAATGTGTAAATTATTCTTTACTATGTTCATCGGTTTTGGATGGCGCGGATTAAATGTTGTAACTAAAGCCAAAATGTCTTTTTTGGTTTCTGGTTTATCTTTTGTTGTTCTAAGATCATTTAGGTTTAGATTTTTGGCTTTGTCAGTTCCATCTTGAATAAATAATTTTGGATACCCTTGATTTATCAGAAATGTACTTAATTCTTTCAAGCGTTTTTGTTTGGTATCTTCTTCTGACACAATGGTACACACCCTTCTAGCTAAGTTATAGGGAATGTTACGTTTTGTATGAGAAGGATGGCAAGACTTAAAATTTAGAAACTGGTGTGAATCTGTAGGCTTATAATAAATATCTGTTTCTATTTTACCGTCTTGTTTTTTAATAATTAATACATCTAAAAACGGTAAACTAGTTTCACTATTCTCACAGGTGAAGTTCAAAGAATGGTCTAATTCATTAAGTTTGTCATGGAATTTGTCTAAATCTTTTCTTGATTTATTCCATAAAATAAAACCATCATCTAAAAATCGCTTGAAATTATGTTTTAAATATGTTTCTGCTTCCATACCTTCTTCATGTTTAATGGATGCATACATTTTTTCTTCTAAATAGCCAAGTGTTAACGTAGCATAAACAGGAGCAACCCGAGTACCCATAGCTACGCCTTTATTTTGAGTATAATACTGTTCATTAAATTCAAAAATGTTATTAGAAACTACTAAATCCAATGCCTTCAGAATAAATTCTTTAGGAAATCGGTTTGGTATATCCTCGGGATACAAGTTTAGCCAGTATTCTATCGCCTTTAGCTCAGTATTTTTATCAATGTTACTGTACAAATTCCTTACATCAAAGCTAACTAATATAGTATCTGGTTCTACTGATGGAGGCAAACCATTCAAAAAATCAATATCATCTCCTATATAACTTTTAACATGCATGCATAGCGGTTTAAATAAAATATCTAACAACTGACTGAGTCTTTGGGTGGGACTTTCCGGCCCTCCAACAATAGGTCTAAATGTTAAATCATGTGGATCAGACAAACATATATATTCTGATCTTTGCTTTTTAATTTCCTCTTGTAACATTTTGCTTTTATTAACTTTTGGTAGACCATAAAAATGCGCAGAAATAGCCTCAAAATTAATAAGAAAATCAAATTCTTTTTCCGTTAAATTTTTCTTATATTCCTTTACTAATGATGTGATAGTTTTTATTATTTTGCGTTCTTGATCTTTATTAGATAATTCATAGTATTGTTTATTTTCCAACATATCCAATATTTGTTTACGATAGAATTCTTTGTTCATCAAAACAATTGCTCCGCCTTTATCGACCTCTTTTATTACAATATTAGTTTTATTACGTAAAGTCTTGATAGCCTCTCTTTCGGATTTTGATAAATTATGATACACTTGTTTACTATGTGGTCTGCATTGATTAGTAATTTGTTCAATAAACTCTTCTACATATTTGTTTTTACTTTTTTGTGGCATAAAAGTAGATTTGTTACTTACAAAATATCGAAATTCTGAACTTTCTGTCGCATTTTTACACATAGAATTATCAGCAAAATACTCCATTAACCTAATTTTTCTAGCAAATTTTTCAATTTCACTATTAATCAGATCCACATTTTCAGAAGGTGTTGGGGTAAATTTTAGTCCCGTTTTTCAGAAGTTTTATTTCTGCATCGGAAAGTGTATAATCTGATAGGTTTATAATTTTGGGATAAACCGTACACATTTTATTTATCTCCAGCGACTTTGATCTGCTGGATAGTCCCTCCACCGGTGACGCTTGTATTCTCCCCTGTCTAAAAAATAATTGTTGAATGCCTTTCCAATTAAGATTGTTCTGTTCTTTTCATGTCTTATACCATTTGCATACGTTCCCTTTTTGTCATTTACTGTCCACATTACTTCGGTGTTGCATTATCTTGCGTCTTTGCTGGTGCGAACTGTTGTGTCTGTTACTTCTTACACTGGTATTATTTCTGTCCCGTAAGTTCTTGTTTGGGACATGAGAGCCATCTCTCTTTGGCGCTGCCACTTCTGCATAGGATTTTTTAGGTTCACCGGTTTTTAATGTGATGGTCTCGGTAATTTTCCTGTCTACGTTATGTTGTTGCTTTTTCTTTTCCTTAAAAATATCATTTCCATAGACAGACTGGTAAGTTTTAAACCATTCTTCTTTTTCCTTTCTCCATCTTAATGCGTTTCTCTCCATATCTTCTGCTGTCTCCTTCTCCCATAATTCTTTCAGTATCTTGCATACATTGTCCTCTCCATTTCCATTCCGGTTAATCTGTTCTGTCATTGCCTGGTCAACTCTTTCACAATGGTGTGAGTATTCATTGTTGATACGTTTGAGTCGAAATTTCAAAGGTAACAAAGTAGGTTCCTTCTCCAGCCAAGAGTTGTAAATTTCGCAATGTTTGTTTAAATTATATAATCTCCAATGATTTTCTCTTCTTTCTCGGCGTAATTTATTCCAAATATATATCATCCGATGTTTTGTGCGGTATGCCGCGTTTAGAATGCTTTGCTTCACCTTGTCTTCAATAAATTCATTTCTGTACGAATCCGTCATTACTTCAACATTCTTTGAAGTTGATTGGTATTCCGATGTACTTTGCTTATCATAACTAATGACAGTTAACAATTCTGTTAGAAGCTTATTTGTAGTATCCTGCTTGCCAACTAAAGATGCCAATAAATTTATGATTCCTTCTAGTTGATTAGCTGTTACTCCAGTTTCTTCAACTGTGCCAGAGTTGATTTTAATACCATCTCCATCCATGGATGCGTAAAGTTATATAAGAAAAAAGAAAAACAACACTCCAGGTTTTAATATACTGTTATAGATGTACATTTTAAGTTTATAAAATGTAGACATTGACCCTTTATTAATAGTATGAGTATTTGGTATGACGTCATATTTTAAATGACGTCAGAGAAACTTGTTGACATCTAGAGATTGCCGGAAGTTTCAAGACGTTTCAAGAAACGTCTAGAAAACGTCAAATGGTATAAAAACACTTTCTTATTTACGAACAACATAGCCACGTGCTGTTTTACATCTGAGTTTTGTGTAAACGCCTCATTCTATTCACAATTACATCTGCCAAAGACCGAAGACGACAACAACCGATCATTGAGAATACATCAGAGATCGTCATTACATCGGAGACCGATATTTCGTGGACTGATTCAGTGACATTTAGTAAGATTGATAAGAATCTGATTATTGTCATTAGTTGTAATTTACTTACCATATATACTGACTTGTAACTGTAACTTATATTTAATTATTTTATTAAATTGTTAAATATAATACAGTGTTCTTTATATGTTGGCTTCACGTAAATAAAAGGTTATTTCTACCATACCGTAACAGAAATTGGGGGCTCGTTCGCAGATTTAGTACACTTTTGTCAAATTAAAATAACAATTTATATACACTTGTATTTTTGTAAATATTCAACATGGTGTTTGAAGTAGAAATATTTTTGAAAAAACCTGTGGTTATAGTGAGTTGAAAAGTTGAAAAGATCAGAGTTAATGCTACTTGCCAGGCATTTTGAACTAGGAGTTGAATCCTCAGTGAGAAAACGGGAGCTTAAAAATATTGTGATTGAGTGTTTAGTGGAGAAAGAAATATTTGATGAAACATTTTTGATTTGGTTGTTGAAAGCGAAAATGTTACAGATTTAAAACTGAAAGAAATGGAGCTAAAGTTGAAAGAAAAACAATTAGAAAAAGAAATGAAAGAAAAACAATTAGAAAAAGAAATGAATGAAAGACAATTAGAAAAAGAAATGAAAATGAAAGAAAAACAATTAGAAATGGAATTAAACATGCAGCGAGAACAACAAGAACATGAGTTAAGAATGAAAGAATTAGAACTGGCAAGTAGATCTAGCTCCACTATACAGGTACCTTTCGAGCATAAAGTTGACAGCGTTGATGCAGCAAAAAATATTAGGTTAGTTCCTAAATTTCAAGAAAAAGAAGTTGACAAGTTCTTTATGCATTTTGAGAAAGTGGCTGTTAGTTTGAAATGGCCAAAAGATGTTTGGACACTTAAGTTACAAAGTGTTTTCATTGGAAAAGCTAGATAAATATATGCTGCATTAGCTGAAATTGACCAAAGTGCTGATTATGAAATAGTCAAAGAAGCTATTTTAAAAGGCTATGAATTAGTGCCAGAGGCATATAGACAAAAGTTCAGGTCCACAAAAAAGCATTTTGATCAGTCATACTTAGAATTTGCTAGAGAAAAAGAGCAGCTGTTTGATAGGTGGTTAACATCTAATAAAATAAAAGAAAATTTTGGTGAGCTTAGAGAACTTATGTTAATTGAGGAGTTCAAACAGTGTGTTCATGTTGATATTAAAACTCACTTAGATGAAAGGAATGTTGACAACCTAAGTCAAGCAGCTACTATTGCAGATGATTATGCACTTATGCACAAACTCAGTTTTGTTAAGAAAGGTATGGAAAATACCAGTTTTACCCAAAATAAGTTAGGTCCGACTAAGCCCGCTAACTTTTATGACTCATCTAAGGGTGGTTCTATGTTAGGCTCCATAGATAGAGTTAAGACTGGTTATAATATATCAAGTATGAATTCTGTGCCCAGCAAAGGGGTACCACCAGCTATGCCTATGTGTGCCTACTGTAAGAAAAGAGGTCATCTGATGTCAGAATGTTGGGTGTTGAAGAGGAAAGAAGAAAAGAAGAGTCAATCCTCTAATGTATGTACTGCTGTCAGGAGTACTTTAAAGCCTGTTTACTTTAGGAAACCTGAGGTGGAGGTGAAAAGGTCTGAGTCTGAATTTATTAAAGAGGAATTTAATAGGGCAGTCATGCGTTCTCATTACACGAGCTTGGTAAATTGTTTTGACACTGCGGTTGTCCGGGGAATGCCCGTCACGTGACTGAAAATAATACGTCACAAATCTTCTCTCCAAATAGCCGTTATTTTTCTCAGAATTATGGACCGTACCCATAATTCAATTGTTTTTATAAAATATCAATAATAAGTGTGATATGGTGGTTATGTAGATGGTTCACTGAAGTACTTTTAAGTACAAATCAAATGTATATATTGTCATATATAAATCTTTGTTAGGTCAATAATTATATATAGGTCAACCATCTGTGAAGGTGTGCGTTTAAATCCTGAGTATATGCTATTTTCTCTGAGATTCTCGGGGGAGGGAGGGGGGGGGGGGCACCTCCCTCCCCCACGTATGTCAGAGATGAAGGGTTAGGTTTATGTCAGAGATGAAGGGTTAGGGTTAGGGTTTTGTCAGAGATGAAGGGTTAGGCTTTTGTCAGAGGTGAATGGTTAGGGTTTTGTCAGAGATGAAGGGTTAGGCTTTTGTCAGAGATGAATGGTTAGGGTTTTGTCAGAGATAAAGGGTTAGGGTTTTGTCAAAGATGAAGGGTTAGGGTTTTGTCAGAGATGAAGGGTTAGGGTTTTGTCAGATATGAAGGGTTAGGGTTTTGTCAAAGATGAAGGGCAGGGCTCGACAGTAAAGATTGTCCGCCTATCCGGGACAGGTAGAATTTACTGGGGACATGTGAATATCCCATGTCACCTGTCCAACTGGACAGGTGCTTAAAAGTCCGATGATATCACACATTTTTCGCATTTATTCGGCGTGAACACGATCTTGTTGATTCTTTCCCAATGTCATTAGTTGATATTTTTGTAACTTCCAATACGCATGCGTTAAAATGCCCTAACGCAACAGATCAATCGCGATAATTCTTATGGCAAGCCATGGCTTTATCACATGTAGGGCGATGTCATTGGTCAATTGCTGTCGTCTGCAGTACGTCGTCTGCTGGACTGAAAAAGGGCCATGGGCGGCGTATATTTACGAAAGTATTTTCTCACAAAACAACCCTTCTTAACCAATAAAAAACAGGCAGTGTTTTCAGTAGAATTCGGAAGTAATTTGCAGAGTAGCAAATGTCAACGGTAAAAGACTTATATACAACATGTACATCATACTTCCATCTGTATAAATAATATAGTTGAATCAATAAGATTGAAAGTAGAGGGCAAAATAATTTAATAAGAGTAACATAGATGGACAATTTCGACCATAGATTATAAGTCAAAGCTCGAATTTGGCAGGCGGCAGCCGGCAATTGCCGCTCAAAGCGCACAAAATGCTTTCCAAAAAACCGTTTCACAAGCAGGTTTTGCTTTCCATCTGGTTTCTAAAATTTGTTTCCGGTATTTCCCAGAATTCGCGTTTGTCGCGCATTTTCCGCATTTCAAATGAAGAACTTAAAATATTTAAAACATTGCTATATTTGTATCGACATCGTAGACGCGGCCATGTTACATTGGTGCGCACACCAATAATGGCAGAATTATCTACCAACAACATTCTCGAAACTCATTTGGATCACATCGGCCGATTACAGTTTTTCAAATCCGAGTTCAGCGACAGCGAGTAATGCAAACGTCCTGAGCTATTTGGACTGGT
>JAECMU010150307.1:0-10955 GCA_016106625.1 Dracogyra subfuscus | reverse complement strand
CAGCCAGGAAACATTGGGCAGCTCACACAGAGACAGAACATATAATTACCAGTACCGGCAAATCAAGGCAAAGAGTAAAGAAGAATAATCCATAATTATTTTACAACAAATTAATAATGATCCAAACTCTAAATTCTAATAGTTAATTATTTCACCTGTAAAAAAACCCAAAAAAACACAGAAAGAGTAAATGTAGTCAAGAAACCAGACAAAGAATTCAGCAGTGGCAAGAAAATATTACTATGTTCTCAAAACACTCCACTTTGAAATCAAATATCTGAGATTTAAACAAAATCCATATCAAGAACAAACTTTTATAGTAGCAATTAACTCGGTTGTGTTATGAATTCTATGATGAAATATTCCTTGTTTTTATACAATAAAATACTGAAAGTGGAACACAAGTCACTTCTCGTAAATGTTATTGATGGAAATAAGGAGATAAATCTCTTGTAAAGTATAACCTGATAAAAATAGTGTATATATGCACTGCAGATGGTGTACAAATAATGATATCAAATCAAATTGTTTATTTTTATCAATTCTAATAAGCTGGCATCAAGGGCAAAATTAGCATTCCTCATAACACACAGCACAAAATCAAGATTTTAAAAATCTATCTTTGTAACAGAGGCAGAACATATATACCTGTCAAGGAGAAGAAAAAAAACAACTACAAACTGGCTTTGCCATAGCTGAAAAATAAAAACTTCAGATTGTCTATATTAGGTGTATATAATGTATAATCGCTATCATCTACATTTTAATTGCTTCTGCTAATCATTCAAAGTTATGCACAGTTTAGTGACCATGTACTTCATTATCAGAAGGCCAGAAAATTACATTCACATATAATTGTTACATTATAATAATTATTATACAATGGCTACAACAGTGATAATACAAAAGTTCATTGGGTTTTTCGGATGTGTTTTGTAAAAATCTATTCTTGGGCATTCGAATTCCAGCTGGAATCCTTTTCATTAAACGAAGTGTCATATTCTAAGCAACTAGCTGTGGCTTTCTACAGCTAGCAATACAACACTTGACCAGTGATATTCATTTATATCCTTCCACTTTTCTGTCAATAGATGACCATGTGTAAACACCGTCATTTTTGGTTTTCTGTAAGTTACTCGTTACATAAATTCTGGCAAGGGTCCGTCAGTATGTATTTTATTACATTGTATGTTATACTGAAAAAGGACAAGAAAAAGCAATTAAGCAAGAAAATAATAGTAAGTTGGGACATTTAATACGTTATAATGAACATTTATTCCCAGGGATTGACTAAGAATATAAATGAGCTTGTTTTTTTGTTTTTGTAAAGCTTGTTTTCTCATCCTTTTACCACCCAAATGTACAATAAAACAATTAATTCCAGAAGATGATTGTTACATCAATGAAACACTTGCAGTCAAAAGATTATCTCATGCACAAATCACAGCATTAACTTTCGTACAAGTATTGCATATTTATAATAAAATCACAGGAAAGCCAATATTATGCCAGCAGACATGAACCCAAAGACGAAGGCTTAAGTACCTCAAGTGATGACCAAGTTGTGACATTTCTGTTAATTTATCAAACTAATTGTAAAATCATACCACTTGTAGCTTACTGTTTGCAAGCTTAATACACATACCAAAAATACTTTTCATAACAAGAATTAACTTGATCTGGTCAGGGTTTTTTCTTCTGTTTGCATATTTGGATAAAGCTTGTTCATGGGCAAGCTATTCAAACTACACTCTTCACTTACAGGAGACCGCATTGAGTAAAAAGGTATGTCTTATCAGTACGAGAGCTCATGGCCCACATTTTCAAAGCCATCTTAGCACTATGAAATTGTAAAACCACTGTACAGTGTGACGCCACCTACTCACACACCCTAGTGACATCATAGCCTACAATTGTTTTACAATTTCATAGGCTAAGACTGCTTCGAAAATATGGGCCCAATATATATGGTGGTGTATATTATCTTGGAAGGGTTTACATCAAATTATCTTCTTTTTTTTAAGAGCAGCTGTGATTTACAACCTTATAATGGCTGCTTACTCCTTGTCCCCATCATGTAGTTTTCAGACTATTTTTAGATGATCATTATTTATACTAATCACAACCCCCTCCAAAATTCTCTCATATGGACCTGTGGGGAGGCGAAAAGAAAAGTACATAGTATACTCTGTATTCTTTCCCATGGATAAACATACATTTTCAATTTAGTAGTTTATTTATTGGCTTCTATGTAATAGCACTGTAAGTCTTGTGTATATCACACTGCTATAGGATTTCACATTCAACTGATGTAAAGTCTAAAAAGTCCACTTTGTTAAATTAACAATCTAGGACTTTCAATTCTAGGTTTCTAGTCGCTGAAATAAAACGGCAGATATTTTATACATCTGGCAATAGTTAATTACCCCAAAACAATTTGTATTAACACCCAAAAAAACAACAATAGTTTGAAAAAGTGAAACCATGTATACATATGAAAACTTGTTGCATAAACTTTTGACTTCTATTTACCCAACAGCCTGATATATCTGGTTATAGCCACAAGTCTACTCTCCCGCCAGTCATGCTTGGTTATGGTATTGTCATAGGTTTCTGAAATACATCTCTCAGTAACAAGTGTATGTGACTTGTTACTAATAAATCAGACAGTGGGATAATATTTCAAAGAAATTCAACTCTGTTTTCCCACTCAATGAATACTACATATTTAAAAAAAAAAATCATTACACATGCAAATCTCTTTTCTCTTAATAAAAATGACCATGTTAAAAATACATTATTTTAAAGCCATTCAATTATTCCATAAATAGGTGTGCATGGTTGGATGGGTGGTGTTAGCCTTCCAAAACATTACCAAAACGTGAAGATATTCAAATCAATATTCAGGGCTCACCCTTTCTATTATCACATTAGCCATTTGCTAATTTTTATCTAAAAAATGGCTACATTTATTATATTAGCGGGCAGCATAGCCCAGTGGTACAGTGCCCGCCTGATGCGCGGTCGGTCTAGGATCGATCCCTGTCAGCTAACCACTGGGGTTCTTGACATAACCATATGTCCGACGCCAATATAACCGTACTTAAAATGTGTTGAGTGCGTCGTTAAACAAAACAAAACCACATTTATTATTTGGCTAATAAGAATTTAAATAATTTTAAATAAGCCACTCTGTATAATTTAAATGTGAAAACTGGCTAAACCAAATCTTTTTTCCAGTGTTTGTCCTGAATATTCCAAACATGTTCATATTGAAAATCACCAAACCCGATATTGTAGCTTCATTCACCAAGCTCATTCATATAAATCACAGCTTACACTTAATGTGCTATCAACCTAAAATCAATTTTGATGTGATGAACAGACCCATATTTCACACTTCACAGGGTTTGGCTATAATTCACACTTTTGGTAAAAAGAGAGACCTCCAATCAAATTAACAGAATAAGAATGATTTAGTTGAAAATGACTGATAAAAAAAAAAATTAAAAAAAATTAAACAACAGGATGTATACCTTTGTATCAGTTCATATTGATAAAATTCAGGATTAGGAGTGATAATAAAGCAGAACGCATCTTAAAGACTGCAGCAATGGATTAAATGACATCTGAGAATATCGCTAAAGACAAACAAGATGGACACACAGAAGGAAAAAGAAAGAAAATGGAAGAAAAGATAAAGACTGAAAATATTAACATCCCCAATTCTGCTCTGCAGACACAGGGGATTACTAATATCCTTATGACCGGAATTGTAGTCTGTTAAAGAAAATATTTTCACACAAATGTTGTAATGTAAAGTGTATATTACGTTGAACAATAGAAGTAAAACTACAAGAAAGAATTCCTTGACTAATTGATTAAATGTTCATCTTCAGACTCTTTGTGGATCTGCCTCTATCACAAAGATACTGCTAGAGGGTCGCTTGAAGCACAATCTTTGAAAGTCTATCGGTCGGGACTTTGGTAGTTAAGAATCTTCTTATTGCTACTGAAGGCCTGTTTGAATAAATAAAAAAAGAAATGAACATTTAACAACACTCCAGTATAAGCAACAAACTGTTTCTTATCACGAAATACCACGATGGACCTACAGACCGGGAACAATCACAATCCGACTGCACATCAAGCAAGTACTTTACAACTGGGCTACGTCCCGATGTTTTTTATCAGATGACTGGCTATGAATAATAATAAATAATGCTTGTTCACACAGTTGGAGATCCGTTTTAACTTTGTGCCAGATGTGTGTGATGTATGACACATACAACTTATGTATTATTTATGACCCTTCATAGCCAGTCATCTAATAAAGTTTCATAGTTTGTTTCATAACAGTTACTTCAATTCGTTTCACTTGGTGTACAAATTAACAAGTTTACTATTAAATCCTGGTTCATACAAAAAAACATTAGATTCTTAAGACTAAAATAGGTATATTTAACTCTTTTTTTTTAATCCAGCTTTACAATAATAATTTGTCTAAACCTTAGTCGTTTTGAACCTAAGAAACCAGTTTTGTCATGTATCATAGATCATTTTTAAGCAACATCTTATTAAGGCCAATTACCCCTAGCATATTGTTTGTACACTAATATATATAGCAGAATTTAAAGATCAACCAACCTTCAGAAAGTGTGTGTGTCTCAGGGTACTGTGTGTTGTGTTGGAGAGGGGCCTGGAAGCCTGGGGGAGGGTTGCGAGGTTGTGGAGGCCAGGAAGTTCCAGCAGAGAAGGGAAACTGTTGAACAAATGGCAGTCTGTGGTTGGCAGCTGTGCTGTCGGGCTCTGTAAGCTGTTGAATCGATTTCAGCCAGTGTTGAGTACTGTCAGACAGTAGTGTGCCTGGAAGAGAAAAGTATTTCAATTTATAGCAACTGTCTCATCTACCATTATTATTCAGGTGTAACAAAGTTAAGATATTTTTAGTACGAGGTAGCCAATTTAAAAAAAAAAAAAAAAAATCTTTTTAATAATAATTCATTGGGCCATTTCTTTTTCTAGCCAGTACACCATGATTGGGATATCAAAGGCCAAGGTATGTGCAATCCTATCTGTGAAATGGTACATATAAAAGATACCTTGCTACTAATGAAAACATGTAGTTGGTTTCTTTTCGTAGATTATATGTAAAAATTACCAAATGTTTGACATAAATAGCCAATGATTAATAAATCAATGTGCTTTAGTGGTTGGGTTAAACAAAACAAACTATCTTTACATTAAGAAATGGAAAAAAGTTGAACTATGATAAAGACAAAGAGTGCAAGGTAGGATAACAATAGAGTATACAATGATTGTGGTTGCATGACAACTGTTGTCAGTTCCAAAGCGTGTTTCAATACCAGAGTGACAGTTAATAATTCAACTTAATTGTGAAGGAGTAATGCATACATGCATTCTAACCACTTGTTTCATAGCTGAGAAAAGAAAAAAGGAGAGTGCTTCCGACACATATCAATATAACTAAGGTTCTTTTAATGAACATGACATTTAACATGCAACATTTCTGCTTAAATTAGCTAAGAATTATTGGTAAAGCGAGTACCAGCCCTGTACAATTTATTTAATTATGTAAACACATATTATTGATTAATTTGAAGGTTTTCTTTTTATTATTTAAAAAATATTTATCACAGTTAAGTCACAAGTGTAAAGACAATGAAATATGGTTTGTATTTTTAATTCTTGTATATTTAACATTTATTATTACAAAGTTTCTTCTATTTTTAACAGAAAATAACTTTTTTGTAAGTTTTAAAAATATTATTTGAATTTAAGCCCATGATGCTTAAATTAAATTTCCCATTTTTTAATCCATGGGCTTCATTTCGTGCAGGCTTAAGTATAAAAAAACCTGGCATTACAATGGAAAAGAACCACACACTAGCACACTGTCAAATTAATAGTTCATTTAAAGGAAAGTTTATTTAATGATATCCTTTAATGACAAGGGAAAATAATACTGACGCCTCAGTACATTTTTAAACCAGTGGCTGATAGATGTCAAACATTGTTACACATGGTCTAGATTGTCAGAAAAGAAACATGCTTCCGCCACATAAGCTACTCTTTTGCATTACAACAGCTACCTCCATCAGAAGCAACAAAACCATGGCAACAAAGCCAGAGCAATGCAAATCACATGTTAAGACTGTCTTTAACACGGTATGATAATTAAAACAATGACAGAATGATGGTGGTGATGATGATGAAGGTGATGAGCATGAATTCGAGATCAAATGATTCAATACAGGTGTATGGATGCATCAAGTCAGTATACAAATGCAAACATACCATCTTTTATGTTGCCTGAAGAAAGTATTGCTGGGTCATGAGCCATCCACGATTGATCTGGCTGTGTGTTGTTATTTGGCCAACCTACGCAATAAAAACAACTCAAAGATAGCTTGATTCAGCAAACATATCTTCTCCTTCCTCCAACACTTGGTCATTAAATTCAATTTGGACCAATATTACAGTTTAAGACTAAGGACATTTAACCAGGTTCCATGTGCCTCACTGCATCATTAATCACATAACTGACAAATGTCAAGTTCCATTTCGCTCATGAGGATTTTCTTACATCTTAAGTAGAGTTTAAACTGTCTTGCAAAATATGAACTGAGGTTGACTTTGGCAAACATATTTCAGTATAAATTAACTATTAGCATCTTTTGTGAGTAATTTTATTTCGCTGAGCAATTTGTGTCATTTTAAATACTGACCAACCATCCCTTTACTTAACTCCGAGCATGTAAAAGATTTCAACAAAACTCAGTTATGAACTAGTGTTAACATAAAATAAGTATTTGATAAGAAAGAATGGTATAAAAGGGATTCAAAGTCACAGGCAAGTTTAACTCGCACCTTGACCAAGCCCAATAGTGGTAGCATTTCAATCTCCTATCATCTTGTAAGGAAACCGACAAGACAATTCCAAAATGTATCAAGAATTATATCAGAAAATTAATTTGTACTTTTAACAAATGTAGTATAAGAAAAGCTACCAATTCAGCTCATCTTTATGAAGAAGAAAAGTATCTTCACAAGACAATCCTTAGATAAAAATTAGTTTGCTGTAACTCCGCCCAAAATAAATATTAGTTATAGAACAATCTTTCCACAATTGTGTCAGACAGTCCAACCATTTAAATTAATCTTTATTTAAAATAAAGAGGTAGAAATTAAGACACAAAAAAAGTCAATGGGACAAAATGTGGCCCAGTGGTACGGCAGTCACCCAAGGCATTTATAACGCTAACACAGCCAGTGGTGCATGGCTTTCCATCTGTGGTAAAACATACAGAAGAGATCTATGGCTGCAATTTAGGAGTAGCACGTGACAACAGCAGAGTTCCTATCTCACACTACATTAGGTGTCCAATATATGTTGACCACCAAACAGCCATGGTTTAAAATGTGCTTGGATGTCATCAAGTATTCATTTCTTTTTGGAATCAAATGACTTACAGCAAACAATTTTTTAAAGGTTAGCTCCATATGACAGAGAAAATGTAGGGGTTTAATTTTATTTACCGGATAAATGAAAAAACATTGACGAACAATATTCTCTAGATTAAATTAGTTTTATTTGTTGGTTTGGAGAAATATTGGTTTTCTAATTTAAACTTATTGAGCCTTCGACTATAAATCCATTCGTTTATCATTCTTCATAAGTCACTTAACAGATGATATTTTTGTTATGAAATTCATTTTCCAAGGACAGAAATTAATACCCAAAACAATGCAGCCCATTTTTCGTTGTAGAGGAGGATTAATAATGTGGTCAAAACAATTCTTTGTTTGCAAATTTACCATCGACAACAATTATTGACAGCTCATGTTCCGATTTGATGAATTCCAGTTTTTTTTTTCTTTAGTGTAATTTGTTTATGTTAAAAAACAGAGATACAAATGAAGCTAATGGAACGATCAATTTCTTTTATTTAGTTCCAAGTAATATATAAGAATATCTGTGCATATTTTTACTGTCTCTCAAGTCATTAAGACAATGTATATGCTCACTTTTATTATTTGTACTTTTATTTCTCTGTGGTGACGAACACTCGCTCACTGGTGGAGCACCAAAACTGATATTTATATTTGGCAACAGAGAACGGAGCTGTTCTTGCATATCTTTCATACTGAAGATATCCTGGTGCTGTTGGTGAGGCTGAAGACAAAACAATGGTAAACAATTAGTTGCCTGTACATTCAAAACATAAACTATAGTAT
Organism: Dracogyra subfuscus; assembly: GCA_016106625.1. Taxonomy (NCBI): domain Eukaryota; kingdom Metazoa; phylum Mollusca; class Gastropoda; order Neomphalida; family Peltospiridae; genus Dracogyra; species Dracogyra subfuscus. Next base: position 2,696 of record JAECMU010150307.1, on the reverse strand, counting down.
GACCATGAGAGCAAGCACTAATAGGCGCTTGTGATCCATTCAATATATGATACTGAATTGATAACTTTTGCCCAGTCTTTGCCCTCATGAACACAAAATATGCTTTAAGCTATCATTCATTTAATACAAAATTATAGTCTTACAACAGAATATAAAAACATTTCAACCCAGATTAAACATCAATGTTAAATACTATGTGAATAAAGATGAAATCTTTTAAAAGTTATTTTTGTGAATATATTTCACAATAAATATTGCGACTTTATTTTGTTGTATTTTGTCTAAAACAAACATATTTTCAAACAGCACTTACAAAATTCAACAAACTGCTTTTTGGGGGGGTCCAGCTTAAATCTGAAGTAACTAATTTCATAACCAAAACTTCCAGACTAATAAAAAACGTTTTTAGTAATAACGTACATAATTAATAAATCAAGAATAAACACAAGATTGTTGTCTTTAAATGTTCCATTTGTGTCACCCACAACATCACTGATACCAGTACAAACTATCAAAAATTTATTTTAACTAACATACATGTGAAGGAGGTTGTGTTCTGTCTGGGAGTGGGTTGTGAAATGAGTTCTGCATGTTTGAATAGCCAGACTGTGAATAGGGATAATAATCCATCTTGTTGTTCATATCTGAAAAGAGAATGAAAAAAAAAAAAAGAGGTTCCACATTAAAAACAAATTTAATTAACTGCTCAGAAATATAGATGGATATATATATGGTTTTTTAATATTATTTACATATAAAGCATTTACTGTATCACATGACCTGAGTTTTTCATGATTTGTCAAGTTAGGTGACCACAGAACCATAAGATAAAACTGTCTACCTTGTCTGTAATTATCTATGTGGAATATTTTGCAGAACCATAAGATAAAACTGTCTACCTTGTCTGTAATATCTCTTCGGAATGTTTTGCAGAACCATAAGATAAAATGGTCTACCTTGTCTGTAATATCTCTGTGGAATACTTTGCAGAACCATAAGATAAAACTGTCTACCTAGTCTGTAATATCTCTGTGAAATATTTTGCAGAACAACAAGATAAAACAGTCTACCTTGTCTGTAAACTCTCTGTGGAATATTTTGCAGAACCATAAGATAAAACGGTCTACCTAGTTTGTAATATCTCTGTGGAATACTTAGCAGAACCACAAGATAAAACTGTCTACCTAGTCTGTAATATCTCTGTGGAATACTTTGCAGAACCACAAGATAAAACTGTCTACCTAGTCTGTAAACTCTCTGTGGAATATTTTGCAGAACCACAATATAAAACGGTCTACCTAGTCTGTAATATCTATGTGGAATATTTTGCAGAACCACAAGATAAAACTGTCTACCTAGTCTGTAAACTCTCTGTGGAATACTTAGCAGAACCATAAGATAAAACTGTCTACCTTGTCTGTAATATCTCTGTGGAATACTTTGCAGAACCACAATATAAAACAGTCTACCTAGTCTGTAATATCTCTGTGGAATACTTAGCAGAACCATAAGATAAAACTGTCTACCTTGTCTGTAATATCTCTGTGGAATACTTCGCAGAACCACAATATAAAACAGTCTACCTTGTCTGTAAACTCTCTGTGGAATATTTTGCAGAACCATAAGATAAAACTGTCTACCTTGTCTGTAATATCTCTGTGGAATACTTAGCAGAACCACAATATAAAACGGTCTACCTAGTCTGTAATATCTCTGTGGAATATTTTGCAGAACCATATCATAAAACTGTCTACCTTGTCTGTAAACTCTGTGGAATATTTTGCAGAACCATAAGATAAAACTGTCTACCTAGTCTGTAATATCTCTGTGGAATACTTAGCAGAACCACAATATAAAACGGTCTACCTAGTCTGTAATATCTCTGTGGAATATTTTGCAGAACCACAAGATAAAACTGTCTACCTTGTCTGTAAACTCTCTGTGGAATACTTAGCAGAACCATAAGATAAAACTGTCTACCTAGTCTGTAATATCTCTGTGGAATACTTTGCAGAACCACAATATAAAACTGTCTACCTTGTCTGTAAACTCTCTGTGGAATATTTTGCAGAACCATAAGATAAAACTGTCTACCTAGTCTATAATATCTCTGTGGAATATTTTGCAGAACCATAAGATAAAACTGTCTACCTTGTCTGTAATATCTCTGTGGAATACTTAGCAGAACCACAAGATAAAACGGTCTACCTTGTCTGTAATATCTCTGTGGAATACTTAGCAGAACCACAATATAAAACGGTCTACCTAGTCTGTAATATCTCTGTGGAATATTTTGCAGAACCATAAGATAAAACTGTCTACCTTGTCTGTAATATCTGTGGAATACTTAGCAGAACCACAATATAAAACGGTCTACCTTGTCTGTAAACTCTCTGTGGAATATTTTGCAGAACCATAAGATAAAACTGTCTACCTTGTCTGTAATATCTCTGTGGAATACTTAGCAGAACCACAATATAAAACTGTCTACCTTGTCTGTAAACTCTGTGGAATACTTTGCAGAACCACAATATAAAACTGTCTACCTTGTCTGTAAACTCTCTGTGGAATATTTTGCAGAACCACAATATAAAACTGTCTACCTTGTCTGTAATATCTCTGTGGAATACTTTGCAGAACCACAAGATAAAACTGTCTACCTTGTCTGTAATATCTCTGTGGAATACTTAGCAGAA
>JAECMU010150246.1:0-12277 GCA_016106625.1 Dracogyra subfuscus | reverse complement strand
GGCAACCAGCTACTTAGAAAGAATCTCAATAAAGTATTTAACTTTTATTAATGAATTATTTAACTTTCATTAATAAATTATTTAACTTTCATTAATAAAGCATTTAACTTTCATTAATAAATTATTTAACTTTCATTAATAAAGTATTTAACTTTCATTAGTAAAGTATTTAACTGTCATTAATAAAGTATTTAACTTTCATTAATAAAGTATTTAACTTTCATTAATAAAGCATTTAACTTTCATTAATAAATTATTTAACTTTCATTAATAAAGTATTTTAACTAAAAGATATTACCCGATTTGTTTGGGGCTATAGGGCGGGACGTAGTCCTGTGGAAAAGCGCTCGCTTGATGTCCAGTCGGTCTGAGATCGATCGCCGTTTCTCGTTCTCTTTCCAGCCAGTGCTCCACGACTGGTATATCAAAGGTCGTGGTATGTGCTATCATGTCTGTGGGATGGTGCATATAAAAATACCTTGCTGTTAATCGAAAAGAGTAGCTCAAGTGGCGACAGCGAATTTCCTCTCTATATATCTGTGTGGTCCTTAATTAACCAAGCGGGCAGCATAGCCCAGTGGTACAGTGCCCGCCTGGTGCGCGGTCGGTCTAGGATCGATCCACTGGGTCTTTTTCTCGACATAACCATATGTCCGACGCCGATATAACCGTAATTATAATGAGTTTAGGCTATTCAAGGAAAAAGAGCCGAACTCCCAAAAAGAGCGAACTCTGTAGAGTCCCTTCCACTTCCATTAACTGATGGCGACAACAATAATAATAATAATTAAAAGAAAAAACAACAAACAAATACTGTTATAAAACATTTTAATTATTTTTATTTTAAAATGTACTTTCGTGCTAATTATATCCAAATAATATTCAAGCATGATATCTTGGGCACATACCGTAGCTATATGGGCTGTATTTTCTGGACATAAGTTAATCAAGTATCAGAGGTTAATTTTTCAGGTGTCGAGTCGATAAAATTCTTTAGATAGGAGCCGGTATCCAGATACGATCCCAGTATCGTCCACAAATCGTCCAACCTTATATTCAATAGTTTATAACCACTACACCATCGAGACCCATTAAATAAATACAAACTAATTTTTTTAAAAGAAGAACAATTAAAAATTGGAAAAGAAAAAGAGAAAAAGATCCACACAAAAAACAATCCGTTCTTTATTATAAAACATCCTATTTCGTTTACTAAATAATTATAGAAAATATAAAATTATACCGGCGGGCATGCGCAGTAAAACATGGTTTGACTGCTAAGCGCCAATGTTTACAGGTATGTTTTTCGCATATCATTGCTAATTTAGCCTTTATTTCTGAACATAATATACTAACCGGTTTTAGTGATGACATGTTATTACAATTCTGCTGTCTGGGTGTGATTTTACACGTGTAAAATGTGCGATTTGTTTTTAAAACGCTTTACATTAAATAACTTTAAGCAACCACTTTCGTAAACTTCGCGTTTGTGATCTGCAAACTTCGTTTTGCATTTCTGTTACTGCACAGTTTTAGGAAAACAAATCCATTTAGAATTTTTTTATTCATTCCTTCTTAAATAAATAGCATAATTTTGTCTTTCATTTATTTTGTTCTGTACTAAAATCTTTGCAGATCAAGTGGTTACATGCAACTGTGTCATCCGCGGGTTTGAGCCAAAACATGTAGGGGCGTGTTTTTCTTGATCAATAGCCAATGCTATTGAAGCTTTATTAATAGGCCTAGTTACTGAGGCTTATACCGACAAGTAGATGTGTATTAAACTGACATGTCATGTGTGATTAAGTGCTACATCCAGTATATAACATATTTGTTATACATTGTTGTGCATGTTATATGTTTTGATTAAATAAATAAAAGTATTACTTATTTTAAATTAATTACAGTTTGCAAACAAGGTGTTGATTTTGAAAAGAAGTAATTAATAGCAGAAATAATAATCTTTTAACTATCAATTTTTAAATACCAAAAATGTACATGTGTATCTATTAAATCCAAATCCAATATTTATGTTGAATATATTATGGTTAAATGACCAGCACACATTTTTTAAATAAAAAAAGAAGAACAAATATATATCTAAGAATATACATGTACATACATGTAGACTGGTATGTACTAAAATGCTGGCAGTCTGAATAGACAAATCAGTCTTAGCCAGAAATATCTACAGGTATGTGTAAATATGTGATTATAATTAAGTTAAGGATTAATTTAGTTAAACATTATGATAATATAATTATAAAAGACATCAATCTGACATATTTTGCTGAAAGATGGCTCAACTTGCATGGTATTTTGGATCAAATTCTATTTTAAAAACAAAATCACACAACAGGTGTCAAAACACAGACTTGAATATTGCAAAAAAACTTGGTGCATTGTTTCAGTCTCTATGATTTGACATAAGCACTTTGCTCTTGTTTGGACACAAAACTATTTCCACATGGGTAAAAGAACTGCATGCCATATTACATGCTAATATTGCTGAATTAAAAAATACAGAATTTGTACACTGAGAACAATATAAGTTGTAGAAGCATCATGAGGGATATATGGCTTTTTATGTACCCTCTGTGTATTCTTTTACCCCGTTTGTAATACGAAATTGTCTGAAACAGATATTAATTGATTGATTATCAATGTTGTTTATAATCTAATTATTGCTTTAGCATTAATTGGGGTGGCTGGAAATTACAGAGAATTTAACTCCACCCACATGGGTATAAGGGATTTGTCCAACGGCAAACAACCAATGAGATTTACATGATGGCGAGATAATAAATGCTCTCGTACATAATTTAAGTGTTTCAGGAGAGCAGTTTCTTGCTTACTGTCGATTTTCACACCCTAAGTACTGATTGTTGTACTCTGGTGTGAAATTGGGACATAAACACATGTTGGCTCGTTAACAGTTTCACGATTGGTGTCCAGATCATTGTTCATTTCTCAGTGGGCTCCATGTTACTAAGGCAAGACAAAATAAGGGTTGTTTAAAGATTCATGGTGAAACAACTTGGGTAAGGTGGTGTTTATTTTTTATGTTGAATGTAATCAAGGGTCTAAATTTTCGTTCGTAATAATTAACGTATCGGTGAATTTTAAAATTCATTGGTCATGATTGAAAATTCACTTGCCTAGATGGTTACCCAGTTCATTAAAAACAGAACATGCTAAAAACATGAGAATACTGTTACCTAAAGCAGTCAGTACGTAAAAATACACGCTTTATTGACACAGCATTTACAGTTTTGATGATTGTTAAACATTTTGTAGATCATAACATTTAATATATAATTTTATGCTATATACAGTGACTGACAAAATTTTCTAAATTTTAATTCATGATAAAATTATTTTTTACAATTTAATACACTCCCGCTAATTTTATTCAATAATCATAAATTCATGTCCAATGGTTTAAACAAAAAATAATAGTAATGATAATTATCTAGAACAAATAAAAATAATGTTTTGACTATCAAACTTGTTAAAAATTTTTTTACCAAAATACTTAAAGGTGAAAATTATGTTTTCTACAATAATAATTTTGAAAATCTGCTGGTTCAACATCCAAATTTCATTTACGAAACAATTTTATCTACCGGTAGATAGAGAGTAACTGATTAGTAACAGGTTAAAGGTATAGTGCAGTCATGTTTTTTTTTTATGCAATGTTTACAGATATGATTTGATAACAAAGAACTGACTTCAGTTTTTATGAATTTGTGACTGAGTTGTTTATTTATTTGTTTCTTTCATTATTTTAATAGTGTTTGGGTTATGGCAAATACACGTTTTTGAAGTGTGGCTAAGTGTTCTAAAAATTTCAGTTATCTTAAGAACTATAATTTATTTTTAAGGCATATTTTTATGTACAGGGTACTTAAGAAATTTCGCACAAGATCTTTTTAATATTTGTAGAACAAACAGAAGTAATACTCTTGTGTCATTACATATATGTGCCTATTAGTCGGTGGGATTGGATAATTACCAAATACTCAGATGCTAAAGTATCTCCTTGAAAATTATTAAAATGTGTTTGATTTAAGAAATAGTTTATTAGCCAAAGACTAAATGTAGTAGCCACTTTGTATAAAAATTAGCAATTGGCTAATTTAGCCATGTACAGGGTGAGCCCTGATAAATGTAGCTATCCTCTTCTGGGCCTGTTCCAGTCACTGCAATAAAATTAAAATAGAACATGCCATTCTCACGAGTTACTCTCGATATACTAAGTTAAAACCTATACTAGCTAGAATGCTTTTTTTACAATTTAGATTGACCGTTCAAAATTCACGCCAAAATTTTCTCAAATCAACCTGCGCACCTTTTTCTCTTTGGCTTATTAATGCTCCATTCAAAATTCCATAGCACCACCACCCAGGCCCACCTGCTACCGATTTTGGTCGGACTGCTGGTGCTCCCTTGCACCCTCTCCCCCCCCCAACTATCTGTCTTGGAAGAAAGAGCTTGCTTCGCAAGCACTTGCACCCACAACAGGTGTGCTCTACAACAGCTTGCTCTGAATGTGCACGTTAAACCCTATGACCTGACCTGACTTGCCATTCTCATTATTTTCAGATATATGCAAGCAGCATACATGTGTCAGGGTTTTATCACCTATGTTGCTAGACTCCGAATATCGGCACCATTCCCCAAGGCTATGTCGGTTTTTTTTCTCTCCCAATTTGGAGTTTAGAAAAAAACCAATATGAATGCTAAAACTTCCCAATTTGTATTTGTTTCCTTTTAATATTCTTGAAGCTCTTTTCTATTGATTTTTATTAAATCACTGATCGCTTTCGATAAGAATAAACAACAATCAATATGTTTGTGGCTTTTAACAAGATTTTGAAAGGGAACACAAAATTCCCAATTATTTTGTAAAACGACGCAAAAATTCCCAAGTTGAAAGCCATGGGAGTCAAGTCAAATTTCAGAAATAAAACCCTGTATGTGTAGTACTAGTATTTATTGATACTTGTTTGTAAAATGTTTTATCTTCATTAAATACATGATACCTGTATAATTATATTCTCACATGACATTTTCTGTTTTTCATTTTTAAACTGTTTACTAAAAAATATCATTAAGATCGATACAGGACAAACAATCCAATTGCTTTGGCTAAAAAAAAAAGGCCCATTAAGTTATAGAGAGGTCTAAAAGTGGGAGTAAGAAAGAGTTATTGTAGTACATTGTGTGAGTTTATGAGTATCATTGTAAGTGGTAAGGCAAACACTTGACTTGTTAACATGTTCTTACTGTTGTCCGTCAGCCCTTCTGTTGGTGAACTTCCCAAGTTGTTGACACACCCAGTTACCAGCCGATTCTTAATGTCTCTTTATACTAGTACAGCACCAGCGGTTCTTTCTCAAGTTAATATACAGTCAAACCTGATCAAACATCCACATTTCTAAGACATGTTTTATTTAACAACATACTCAACACATTTTATTTACAGTTATATGGTGTTAGACATATGGTTAAGGACCACACAGATATTGAGAGGTACATGTTGTAGCCTGCTGTTGCCACTTCATGGGTACTCTTTTTTTTATTAGCAGCAAGGGATTGTTTATATGCACCATCCCATAGATTTGATAGCACATACCACAGCCTTTGATATATATACCAGTTGTGGCGCACTGGGTTGAGAGAGAAATATCCCAATGGGCACACTGACGCCACATGTCTTTGCTGGTTAGTTTTGTTATCTGATCTATTATATAATATGTATTAAAAATTAACATTTGATCTCATGGCTTGGAATCCATTTTGTGTAGTGGGAAACAATCATTGCTTCTCAGAGTTTAGTTTGGAACTTTGAAGCAAATGCTACAAACTTAGAAGCAATTCTAGAAATTAGACTTGTGGTGTAACCCTTTTTCTAACAGCATTGGTGTGATACACAGTTGGTAGATACGAGATAAACGTTTTTTTTTGTTTAACGACGCACTCAGCACATTAGAATTACTGTTATATCGGACATATGGTTATGTCGAGAAAAACCCCCAGTGGTTAGCTGACGGGGAGCAATCCTAGACCGACAGTGCATTAGGCGGGCACTGTACCACTGGGCTATGCTGCCCGATATTAGATAAAAGATAGGATTTATATTATGACTTCAGAAAATCAAGAATTGTCTGTATTTCCTAGAATCCTACACACTCATGTAAAAGATGACCCATTGTAGATAAATGTTGTCTCCAACATATGTTGGTGATATCTTGGTATTCTTACAACTAATATAAGCAAGATGTATGATTGTTTGCTGCATGGTGACAACCCAGTCAATAGAACCTTACCATCCAATAATATTATATATTAATGTATGAAATTGATTGTAGGTTAACCATTAACCTGAAAGTAATTACTGTGTGATAAGTTGACTGCTACGGGAGTGCAGAAAATATATTTTAGTTTGAAAAAAACATTTAAATTTAGTTTAAACTTGTTTTTAAGGATATGTAAGGAATAGAATATCTCATTCATGTCCGTTAAGATACCATTTGTCTTACAACTTGTTTACGAACTTACCCAACTCTCTTTCACTTGTTGAAAATTGAAAATCTTTATATAAATCATGTTTCTGTTTTGCAATTTTAAAAAGGTTCATGTATCAGGGCACATAACCCATTTTGTTTTGGCATTATCCATCATGATCCTGTAATTTATAAATATTTTCCCAAGTGTTTTTTAGTACCACCTGTCAAAATGACCGTAGTCTGAAACTTTGAGCCTTCATGTTAGAAAAGAAAATGTCGAAGTAATGTTACTGTTATCCATAGTACATTATGTAGTGAAACCCATCTAAGCTATACTGTTGAGCCATAGGCTTAACTGAGTCCAAATAATAAGTTTTGTTTTGTTGAGTATTCACTTTACAGGATTTAATGTTAAATGATGAAATTTATAAGCACTTGAATGAGGGTTCGGGGGTGGGGGTGTTTTGTTTATCATCAAATGTTGACATTTCATCTGACTTTCTAACCATAATGTGTTACAATTACATTTGAAAATAAAATACAGAGCTCTGAAGCCACAGAATTTATTAGGTTAAATAAACGTTTAAAAAATCATAACTAGAATTTAAAATTGATCACTGCAGTGAGGCCTATGAGTACGAGATGTCAGAGAATTCCAATCATGTTCGTAAAAAAAAAAAAAAACTATACAATAACAAAGCTGATATTAAACATAGGCTATTGAATAATCTCTATTGTAATTATTTAAAAAAATAAAGGTTTCCATTTAATTTTGATTGCTTAATTGACATTTGTCAGAAACTCAATGCATACTAAGGTTCTCTTGATAAATATAGACTGACAGCCAGTGTTATATAATTGAATGCAACCAGTCAGCAGAAAAAATGGGTTAAATTAGGCTCAGGGTTAAGAAAATCATACAGTAATGATAAGAATAATTAATTTTGTCCAAAAGTTAACTTTAAAATATTAAATATGCGAACAAATGTGGGTATTGCGCCATACCCGTTTTAGCCTCTGGCAGAAACCATGACAGCTTAAAAGGAGCATGCACATATCACACTAAATGTAGATGTCTAATTGGCTGCCACAAATAATTACCGTTACCCACGGGACCGTGTGATACAACTTACATTAAATAAAAACAGTTGCACCAGGGCTCACGCGACCGAGTGAAGTTTGTGTCGCTTTTGAAAATAGCAATCACTTGCAATGCACACAATCACAGATGAATGATGCAGAACCTGAGGAACACCTAATCATATATAATAATTAAGTGTGAATGGCCTGCGAGTTTGAAGAGACACTGGCACCATAAAATCTTGTGACAGGCTCATAGAAAGAGGGTCTAGCTCAGACAACACCGGTGTCTGGCATTAATAGTTGAGTAATTAGTTAGTTTTACATATACTTTGTCATAATGAATAAATTCAACATACAAAACAGATATCAAAATTAAATTATTTAAACTCTTTTTTTTATTATTATTGTTAACAACAATGACATGGTGCAGCAGATAAGCAATGTTCACACCTTCATGGAAACTATTACCCATTCAGTCTGACAACTCCACAGTTAAGAAATGGTGACAGTAAAACGCATTTAATTGCCTCTGGGTAATCTCAGCTTAACCGTGGTAGATTAATCTACTAGGACAATACTCTGCATGGAATAGGTATAAGACAACAAGACAATCTAAACGGTTAAATTAGTGCTTTTCAATTACATTTCATTATTTCTAAAGAAGGTGACATGTAGAAAGGTAATTTAAAAAAACACCCTATAGAGCACATATCCATCAATTAGAAGTACCAACAGAAAATAAAATTGGGGGGGATTAAAATTTCAAGTCTCTCTGTTGTTAAAAACTTCACCCTCTCTAAATTACGGTATGTCTGTTCTAATAAACTAATTTAACAGTGGTGTACTGAACAAATATTCCAAGTATGATTTACTCATGCAATATTTGTAAATCCAGTGGGACCCTGGCGAGAAATCCAAGATAAATCCCTGACAAAACCTGGCTGCCATGAGTGACATGCAAACCAATTTTTATTACCATTCTCACAGTGTTCAAAGGCCTGAGTTAGTAAGTTGACTTGTTGTTATACTAGTTGTTAGAACAGTTTTCTTATCCTTCCCCAAAATTATTTGTCCAGGTAAAGTGTACAGTTGTTAATATAACAGTTTTGATTTTTGTTTCAGATATCTGTGCAGATGGCTGTTCCGATTCGCTTGAAGAACATGCCTCAGCACATCCGAGCTCAATATGGATTCCCGTTCTCAGGCATAGATTCGCACATTCAGAGACGAGAGGCACAAGACCGAGCTTCCAATGAGTGAGTAGGCTACATAGTACTAGCATCCTGGACACCTAGCTAAGCTGGTATTTAATTACTACCTTTTATGTTAAAAGTGTGCTATTATGTACACTAAGACCATGAATGAAAAGTATTAAGTTTATACACATGTATATATAGAAATATGACAATGACTTGGTCTTGCTTTTTTCCTTACTAGCAGTATTTTACATTTAAATGTTTTCCTTTGGTACTAAAAGCAAATTAGGATTGGGAGTCATTATGGGCAAATATTGTGGGGTGTGTGAGGACAAAAACTGACCTGTCATTAAAATCAAAAAGAGATGCTCTTTGGTCTGAAGTTTGATGGTCAGGGTCAGGATTCAGGAATACAGATTTGAAAACATAGTTATTATGGTATTTTGTTATTATATTGAAAAACAAAAAACCACTGAACAAATAATTGGCATAGAAGGCATTTGTGTTGTTTTGGTACTATTTACAAGACAATAAAATTAATCTGCTGGGGACAATATTTTGAAATCAGATGTAACTAGAAGTCTGTTCATGTTGTTTTGACCTAGGTAACCATTGTTCGGTTACGTGAATTATATTTGCGTAACCTGTGGGTTAATTGATTAATTGAAGTTACATTGAAATTATATTTTAAATACATTATTTTTAGATCGAACAAACTTAAAACAAAATACAAAAGAAAACATTTTATGAAACAGATTCTTTAATGCTTTATGTAAAAGGACTAAATATTAGCCGCAGTACAGAAACAAAATAGATTTTACGGTGGCCAAGTTATTTTAACTTTATCAATGGTACTTCTATACTACAGTGATGTTCCAAATGTTTATTATTTAAAGCTCATTATGCAATGTTAGTATTTTCAACTTTTATAACACTTTTAGATACCTGTTTATGTTAAAACTGTTTTTAACATTTGTAAAATATTATGTTGAATATATACTCTTCAAATAAAGTAGGGGAACTTGAAATATTAATGTTAAACTATTAGACCAAACATACGTTTTGACCATAGACATCCTAGTAAAGAATATTCTGTTTATCAACACACCAAAATACATTCCATAGTTTGCACATGCATCGCGCAGTTGCCCTGTGCACGTGCTTGGGGTGTCATTCTCAATTTTAACAATTTCCAGAAACGTCCATTAATCATTTTTTTTTTTTTTTTTTTTTTTTTTGTTTGTTTAACAATGCACTCAACACATTTTAATTACGGTTATATCGGCGTCGGACATATGGTTATGTCGAGAGAAAAACCCAGTGGTCAGCTGACGGGGATCGATCCTAGACCGACCGCGCATCAGGCGGGCACTCTACCACTGGGCCATGCTGCCCGCTCGTCCATTAATCACTGTGGAACATTATTTCTGTCACTCTTTTTCATTCTGTTATTATTGTTGTTTTTATAGTAATTTTTATTGTTACAATACAACATTTTCTACTGATAGTGAATTATTGTTGAACAGTTGTTTTAAATATTGTCTTTTACTAGCTGTGAAGATCTGGAGATGTTGAAGTTTCCTCAAACAAAGGTTATCTTGTGGGATCATACAGCTACCGGACCTCCAGCCTTTTTACATGTAGCTCAGTACAGGTGAGAACAGTACCACTATAAGCAGACCTTGGTTTTTAAGGTGCGCGGTCGTACAGCGTGTGTCATTACAATATGACGAGTGTGGAAGACGGCACATGTTACATTCGACATACAATTAATTTATATATTTATTTCCACTATTTACAAAAACCAACACTTTCAATAGCTCATTTAGCTGATAGAAAGGTCCTTTTATTAAAACAATAAAAATTAAAAACAATGCTTTGGCTTCCATGCGTCATTCAACTGGCATTTCTCTTTGTTGAACAAATCGGGGAAATACTGGTTTAACAGACATACCTGTCAAAATACAATCTGAGCTATGTTGCCTATTTTATTTATTTTTGAAAGTGCAATTTTTCACTCCCCTTAGCAAGGACTGCATCAGCTGTGTGTATTTTTAATAACAGTATTTAGAATCGATCATCAACTGTTTTTGTTTTGTGACTAGGATAGTTGTTGGATTAGTTTATTTGTTGAATATTGGAAACTACATTTACAAAGGTAATAAACTAATAATACTTCAGCTGATATGTAACATATTTAAAATATTTATGAATAAGTGTTTAGCGTTTTACAAGTATATGGTTCATATATGGGTCATGAAAATCCTGGAAAGTCATGGAATTCACATATGTCATTTTCCAGGCATGGAATCCACAGAATCTTTAGTTCAGTCATGGAAAGATCACAAAAAATGCTATTACGAAGACATCAAAAGTTACTGAAATTTAGTTAATAGTAAGTGATGATCCCTAAATTGTATATATGTACATATATATCTACGATTGGAAAGTTGTTATGACGTTTATTGTGTGCTAGAGATGTAATTTATGCTTCTCAATTTAACATAGAAGACATTTTCCACGATGAATTTTTCACTGTATTTCAGGAAGCCTCAAATTGCAATTCCTGAAAAAGTTCTACGTCTTGCTCAGAGACAAAGTGAGAGTTGTGGTCAGTCATGGAACGGGGTTCTTATTGGTTCCCTCTATGTTGATGATGGTGAGTTTTGTTTGTTTTGTTGCTATTTACATGCCTTTTAAAAGAAATATACCTCGGTTCCATGATTTTACTATGATAATACATTATAAATAATGATTCTCATTGTCAAATGCAGAGATTGCAAGATGAACATAACATCTGATTGTCCATAAGCTTAAAGAAGTACACAGTCTTTTGAAAATAGTGTATGGTACATCTGATTTAAACTTATAGTTTCTGAACATATACATATGTTCTTGGATATATCCTAATATCAAGAGAGGTGGAACATAGCCCAGTGGTAAAGCATTCACTTGATGTGCGGTCGGTCTGGGATTGATTCCTGTCGGTGGGCTCTTTGGGCTATTCCTCGCTCCATCAAGTGCACCACGACGGGTATATCAAAGGGATGGTGCATATATTATAAAAGAACCCTTAATGCTATCGAAAAGAGTAGGCCACAAAGTGGTGACGGCAGGTTTCCACTCTCAATATCTTTGTGGTCCTTAACCATATGTTTACCGTCATAAATAAAATGTGTTTAGTGCCTTGTTAAATAAAACATTTCTTTCCTGCCTAATTTCAAGAGATGATTGAGACGGTATATTTATGTGATCGTTAATTTTGAGGATGGTTTTTTTCTCAGGAACTTATAGAAAAACATCACAATGAATTTACTGGATACATGTCAAAATCAACAACACTTTAAATGATCATGAAAATAAGATTTGAAACCATATCCAGAGTAGTTTTGAAGAGTTTGGGATGTAGAATCCTGAAAACATTTAGGTTGTGGAATGCAGAAATAAATTTCACATGATCGGATGGGACAGTGACTATTTCAAGCT
>JAECMU010150151.1:0-11198 GCA_016106625.1 Dracogyra subfuscus | reverse complement strand
GAAATTACTTAATGAGAAAAATATTTAATAATTTTCCATATGAAATATAAACTTTATACCTGTATATCGCACCCAAAAAAATTACATCAAAGTAATTCCATTTACTACCAGTTTATAGGACTGTAAAATTCAATACAGGTAACATATATCGGAGTTTGCATTGTAATTAAAATCTCAGTTGGTGTTAAAACGAATATAATATTATAAAGATTTTCTAAGTAACTTTTTTTCTCTCAAATGGAAACCATTGTTTATGCCGAGTGACATCTCATTACAGTTTTAATATTCTTATGTTAACTAAGCAAAGATTATATGTAAGATTAGTTAATAAATATAGCCCCAAATCCGTTGTTGATTTTGAAAATAGAATTTAAAGATCCTCGACTGTTGGACTGGGTGCAAGTTTGCATTTTTGTTTTTATTATTATCATTATTATTATTAATTTTGTTTGTGTATTCTGTAATATATATCGTTTGAATCCGCGCCTGAAATATTAATTTTAGTTATTATCACAAACATAAATCCAGCGAAATATGGCATTTGTATACATTTGCCCATACGTTCGACGGTATTTTCAATAATTACATAATGCTAGCTATTGGGCTTTTAACTAAGAAAACGGTTAACTCTAAAGGTCCGATGGTCCCAGACCAGGAGTGGTCTGGTGCACTGTCGTCTTAAGAAACGAAGCCAGGGTTGTGATATGTCGTTTTGAAGAACGAAGCCTGGTGTGTGGTCGGATGCGCTGTCGCCTGGGATTTGGTCTGTTGCACTATCACCTAGACTAACAACCGCCTCTTTGCAGTGTTGCGTGGGTTTAATAAACGGATTATCTTGGGTTTGTAACGGAAATGTTTCTGTACTGCATGTAACCCAGTGCTGAAGTAATTACAAGACTTCTTGTGGTTCCAAAGTTTTATTCATCGTATTGGAAAACAAAACATCCGCGATGACAATTTGCTTAGACACTAGAATTATTATTTTTTTTTTTTTGTTTGTTTAACGACGCACTCAACACATTTTAATTACGGTTATATCGGCGTCGGACATATGGTTATGTCGAGAAAAAACCCCAGTGTACCACTGGGCCACGCTGCCCGCTTAGACACTAGAAATGCAGTGTACACATTATGTCAAAATAAAACCACTTCTTATTATTTGCAGAATAATTAGTTAAATACTTAGGTGTGTATAAATTTGTTTATTAAGTTATGATTGCTTCTGATGAAAGCTGATCGTTGCGTGGCAATTGGGAACAATATTGTTATCATGGGCGTAATACATGCATGTCTGTGTCATCATCAATCTTGCGTGAACGACGAGTCAAGTTTGTGAAATGAGTCAACCATATGTACATTATATTTAGAAAAAATGTTTCAGCGATGGGTACTGTGTATTATTTTTAGAAGAAATGTTTCAACAGGCAATGTACATTATATTTAAAGAAATTACTTTAATCAGACACTGCACATTATTAGAAGAGAAAATGTTTGAGTACATTATTTTTAGCGAAATTATTTGAACTATCAATAGCCTGATCATTAAAATTCTATTTGAATCTACAATACAAGAGCCTTGACTTTCCCAATGAAGATACTATTTTGCATTTTTTATACTGGAGTCGAGCCAGGATGTGGTTTCTTGTTTTGGTTTTGTTTTGTTTTGTTTCAGATTTAAAGTTGGGTTACGTTTCCTTTCTTTTTTTTAGCATCAAAATGAAGAAGCCAAATTTTATGTTGCTTACGTATATTTAAAAGCAAAAGAATAAACAACAACAACAGTAGTTCCAGACAGAAATGAACTAACTGTTCTGGTGGTCCATCTAAATGTTATAGTGACACATTTATGTGGGGAAAAAAACCCGTAAGACTATCACTATTCAAATATGTAACATCCAACAGGTAAATTATTTTAAAACAAAATAAGACAAAACATGTAAGCTTTCAACCCTTTATTCAAAAGACAATAAAAACAATATTGGTAATTTGGAGTACCAAACAATTGGATGACCAAACAACACAATATCTATCCATGTTAAACATTGCTGGAATGGGAACCACCATTGAGGTAAAATAACAACATGTGCAACAGACAGGAGGGCACCGAATCTCTAAAACCAAATATCACAAATGAGACAGCATTCTATATGGGTAAAATAATAAATATCATAAATGCAAATAAATGTCTGCAATAACACACACTTGTGGAATTAAACAAGACAAACACGAAGTAAAACAAAGTATACCTCATTCACAAAGTCTTTGAAACTATACAATTGAAGAAAAGAAAATGAATTCCTATTTCTTCAGCATACAATGGCAGATCAATTAGTTAATTTTCTAAACTAACAACTACCCAGATGTTGAAGTAATGTGAATGATTTACTGTCCCGCTCCAAAACATGTCAGATTTTAGTTAGTCTATTCGTCTGAATAGAATGTTTTGATGGGTTAGATTGGTATTTACCTTTCCAATATGAGAAACAATATATGGCAGAAATGTCTAAATACTGTCATATACTGTTTTAAATCAATGTGCTCTAGTGGCACCGTTAAGCAAAACAATTTTTATTATTTTGTTTTAATAATGTTCTTGCTGAAATACTGCATGTGGGTAACCTTTGATAGGATGTTTGGTGTGTGGTATCCTTTAACATCCTAGGATGATTGGTGTGTAGTATCTTTAAACATCCTAGGATGATTGATGTTTGGTATCCTTTAACATCCTAGGAAGATTGGTGTGTGGTACCCTTTAACATCTTAGGATGTTTGGTGTGTGGTATCCTTTAACATCCTGGGATGATTGGTGTGTGGTATCTTTCAACATACTGGTATGAGTGATGTGTGGTATCCTTCAACATCCTGGGATGTGTGGTATCCTTCAACATCCGTGGATGTTTGGCCAATGGTATCCTTCCAGCATCCTGGGATGATTGGTTTGTGATCTTTTTCAACATCCTAGGATAGTTGGTGTGTGGTATCCTTCAACATCCTGGGATAATGGGTGTGTGCTATTCTTCAGAATCATATTTTTGCTTATGTAACTTTTAAATTTTGGACTGGGCCAACATGTGGGCTTGAAATACTAACTGCATGTAGCTTGCCATCTGCTAGAGCCCAAGCCTTATCTCCAAAAGTTATAAGCACCAAACCTTGATATAAGAATATAATAAAATCTCTTAAACAAAATCGGTTTCACCAATCCAATAGAAATACATGTACTTAAAAAAGAAAAAATCTTGAAATATATAGGAGTAAAACACACAAAAACGCTTTTAAATAAAACAATAAATAAATAAATAAAAACCATCGCCAATTGAGCTTAAAAATTCACAAAATGGTATGCCTAACTGAAATGATAAATTTCAGCCAACATTTGATTGTTTAAAAATGAGAATAGATGTGATATTGACAGATGTTAAAAGAAATTTTAGTATAAAGTATTAATACATCTATGCATAACTTACACATTGATATTTCTACAGGGTAAGAAAAATACAGGACAAGGAGAGATCAAACAATACAAAATGTTCTTGCAGTTGCCTAGTGACTATAACATGTACAATCTTACAGACTGTTATGTGCAACATTGTAACAATTTAAATGACAGAGTATAGGTACAATAAATAAATAAATAAATAGAACATGGACAGTGTAAATGTATATTATATGTCGTTCCATCTCAGGGTGATTTGAAGAGATCAAGCAGGCAACAGAATAACGTCATGGAGGCGCCATGAAAGAACCCAGGCAAATATTAACACACACTGTATGTACATGTCAGATTGTCAAAGGTAACCAATAGATACCAGTTTCATAAAAATAAACATCTTTAAATCAGAACTATCTTAATGTTGAAAGCAAATGCTATAAAATATTAAATTGTATCAGATAAAAAGTTTTAAATTATATTTTATTTATTAATGTATAATTAAGAATTAATAGCAATTATGTTTTAAGTCATACAAGTATGAACCAAATAATTTAAGTTGTAGAAGCATTACGAGGGGCATATGGCTTTTTATGTACCCTCTGTGTGTTCTTTTACCCTGAGCCCAAGGCGAGGGGGTAAAAGCACACACAGAGGGTACATAAAAAGCCATATACCCAGAGAGATGCTTCTACAATAAATTTATCTTGCCAACATGTTAAACCATATAGCCAAATAATCAAAATAACGTCAGACAAAAATTGTTAACAATTTATTAACAGTGCCGTACCAAGCAGATGTGAATGAAACCACTT
Source organism: Dracogyra subfuscus (assembly GCA_016106625.1). NCBI lineage: Eukaryota > Metazoa > Mollusca > Gastropoda > Neomphalida > Peltospiridae > Dracogyra > Dracogyra subfuscus. The sequence continues at coordinate 6,953 of JAECMU010150151.1, read as the reverse complement.
GCTAGTGACAAAAAATTGTTCCACCGATAAACAAGTTTTTAACTTCAAATGTTTATAATACGAAATTATCTGAAACGGATATTAATTTTTAAAATCACAGTAATTACAGATGGGGTAAAAGAGAATTTGGCTCCGCCCACAGAGGTATAAGGGATTTGTCCAATGGGAAACAACCAATGAGATTAAAGAATTTTACATGAAGGCGAGATAATATAATATTCACACTTTTAAACACATTCGCTATAGTGTGCACATTACCTTTTCGGTTCATACTACAATGAAACAAAAATAGTAACATATTGATGTATTGCGGTTTATTTTTTAGCATCAAATGTTTATTGTATTGTTTGTGTAAACTACATTGATACTGGAGTGGCATGGGAATACAAAAGTTCATTTATAAGTATGTGTAAATGAGGTGTGACCAATTAGTGACATTGTGACACATTCCTAGTCTTAATATACAAGAGATGCAAACATGGTTTCAACCAGTTTATAAATGTCAAACAACAGGAGTATATCATTAACTTGCATTAGATTTCAATTAAATGTGAGATAAACTAATATTTAAACAATGTTCAATACATAAAAATACTAGTCAGCTTATTAATAATTTTTAAATATCAAAATAAATGTACCAGTAACTGAACAAGTTTGTATGGAATGGAAACATTTTACAGCCCATCCTCCACTGAAAGTTTTTGAGTTTTTTCAATAAATTTACATTAGTTTGATTTAAAAAGAAAAGGAAAAGTGCTTTTGAAATAATAAAAAAATCAATGAAATGTTTATTGCATACAAAGCCAAAAGAATCATGCCAGAATATATTTTGTATATAAAATTCAAGTCTAAACATGGTTGCCCGATTTATCAGTCTAATTGCAGAAAAGTAGTGCAAGTGGGGAGGTGGTTTGGTTTGGCTTGATTTGTTTTTGTTTGAGATATGAATACCAAAATATCCATGTTCAGCAAATTACCCTTCCGTAAAGTGTAAAGACACAAAGGAAAATTAATTATTACTGTATAATAAGAAACAAATCTATACAGCTGTGAAGCAACTACTAACTGACAATAATATCAATAGAACCACACAAGAATCTTATTCCAAAGAGAAGTTTCGATTAAAAAAGAATTTTATTAGAAAGATATTTTCACTTGTAATAAAGAAAACTTGCAATATGGTATAATGAATATACAGTAATAATAAATTACAACTCCTGAGCATTATTATCGTGTGTGTAAACTTTTGGATGCAATTTAGGATGAATATATATCTCAATAAAATAAGAAGAAGTCAGTATGAACAAAAAGCCTACCCTTGACACCACTATCATAAATCTCAGATGTATTCAACAAAACACCAGCAAAAACTATCAAAAACTAGTAAAGACTAACAATTTGTGACATACAAATGTATTTTTATCATTTCTAACTAATTTAATATTGTAATTCATTTAATATTGTAGCACAATAACATTTCTTCTATTCAAATAATGTATGGAGGCATTTGAAGAGAAAACATACCATCAATCATATTTCACAACAAGCAGTTTTAAATATTATTAACAAAGAGAATGCAGCACCTGTCAACAGGTAGCTTACAAACACTTACAATCAGTATCCAGTCATAGACAAGATGATTACACTCACATCAAATGTAGCTATTTGCATGGAATAGCAATTTTCACTGTTTGTACAAGTGCAGTTATTTACATTGGTGATAACAGATATGACCTCACGACGAGGTCATAATACAATAACAGTGAAATGATCATGAGGGACTAATACAAATGTTACCTCACAGATATATTCAACCATTTCACCCATGTGTACACAACACACAACCATAATGAACATATACACATATGAGGGTGGATGGACTTGAATTCAGACAGATATTAATATGTTCCAAGTGAGTTAAAACTACTGTTTACACTGAAGTTTGAGAAAATGCTAATTAGTCACAGCAAACTTGAGTCAATTACTTATCAGGAGCACATCTATAAACAATAAACACTATAAGCAAACACAAAACAAATTCTAAATAACTTTCCAAAGCACACTGTTTGGGAACACTCACACACAGACTGTCTGCATAGCTAGCCGACAAATCTATCATGCAATTTCTGGCTACATGTGATGGCACCCAGTTGTATAATAACAAAGTTGAACATAGTAACATGCTGGATGGCCATGTACAGTACTGAGTGGACCAGAAGCCAGGTTAATACACATCCTCCAGGTTTCTCTCCACACAATGGTTAACTGCAGTGAGACCATGTTTTGGTGATTAGCTCCAACACCGGACAGGTTCCTTTGTCACAGCTTGTAGAAAAACACAGTGTAAAACTGCAGCAAAGATTTATTTTTTAAAAAACCCAGTTTATGAAGCCAGTATTACCTTAAAAAAGTCCAGAAGATTACAATCAGTTGTGAACTACCAACATGGATATATCCAGCCATCATCAAAAAACTTGCTGCATGTGTACTACATAGCCATGTCCCACCTGTCCTAACAACAGCACAACGTACATAGCCAGAGCCTTCCACCACCTGTACTAGATCCTTACCTAACAAAAACTGTACATAGCCTGGACCTTCTACCACCTGTACTAGACTCTGTCCTAACAGCTGTACATAGCCAGGGCCTTCCAGGGCCTTCCACAACCTGTACTAGAGTATGTCCCATTAGCTGTACATAGCCAGAGCCTTCCACCACCTGTCCCAGACCCTGTCCTAACAACAGATGTACATAACCAGGGTCTTCCACCATCTGTACTAGACCCTGTCCTAACAACAGCTGTACATAGCCAGGGTCTTTCACCACCTGTACTAGACCCTGTCCTAACAACAGCTGTACATAGCCAGAGCCTTCCACCACCTGTCCCAGACCCTGTCCTAACAACAGCTGTACATAGCCAGAGCCTTCCACCACCTGTAGTAGACCCTGTCCTAACAACAGCTGTACATAGCCAGGGCCTACCACCACCTGTAGTAGACCCTGTCCTAACAACAGCTGTACATAGCCAGGGTTTTTGACCATATGTGGTTATGTGGGATAGAAAAGGTACATCCTCAGTGGTGAAGATTTTGACCATGGGACTCCACAAGCATCGTCCCAGGTAGAAATGTTCACCTATCTCAGGTGTACTTTTTCTATCCAACATGGCTGCATATGATGGAGTCTTATAATCTTATCAACACTTGCTCAACCAAGTACATCCACCTAACACTGGATGGTCAATAACGGTAATACCTCAATATATCTTATCAACACTTGCTCAACCAAGTACATCCACCTAACACTGGATGGTCAATAACGGTAATACCTCGATAAATCTTATCAACACTTGCTCAAACAAGTACATCCACCTAACAATGGATGGTCAGTAATGGTAATACCTGGATATATCATCTTATCAACACTTGCTCAAACAAGTACATCCACCTAACACTGGATGGTCAAACGTACATTGTTGTTACTGCCAACATCAGCATACCATAGTCATCATGTGTGTGGGAAAAACTCCAACAGAAGACAATTTGCCATCAGTTTCACACACAACATGTATACATTCACTATGGTGCTCTGTAAACTGTGATGTCATCGTAAGACTAAGCAGCAGGAAGATAAATTAAGAATTGTAAACATAAACAATCTATTTCTTAATACTGAACAAAAATTTATATGCAACATTCCCCAACAGTTGTAAAACAAAAACTAAGAAAAACGTCTTTACGATCGATGCCCATTAAATGAAACAAAAGTTATATATATATAATGTAATGAATGATCAATATAATTATAGTTATAATGAACAAAACATTCTTGTATTGCACTAAAAATGATAAATGGTGAAACAATGCAAAATATTTGGCTCAAGGGGAATGCATTGCAAGTTAAAAGAGTGATTAATGAAGACCGATATGCAGGAAGTTGAAGGTGTAGTTTGTTTCAGTGAGCAGGCATGAGAAGATGTTAATAACAACCAATGGGATATTTACAGTGGGGTATGATGAGGAACAAACACACTCAGCAATGGCTTGTGAGAAATCATTACTCTCCGTGTGTACCGGGCAACAGCCAGGATAAAAAGACTTGCTACATCATCTGGAAGGGTCCTGTCTTCAATATTTACACTGGCTCAGATTAGAGCTTGAATCTGTGACAGGTGTGCTTCAAAACAGCTTTCTCTGATTATCTCAGTAAATCTTTACCTTATGTTACCTTCTGGAGGAGAATATAGTTGCTGGAGTAGCAGCTGGATCTCTATAACACATTCATCCCATTCTTACAATCATCAAGTTTCTAAATGTATTATTTATAGACAAATATATACAGTAAATACCCAGTAATTATCAATAAGAGAAAAAAAAGAGAGTAGATGAACAGATAACAAGCTATTAAAGAAATACTCAACTTTCTTCAAACACATGTAGATGTACAGAATAATATGCTTATATTTACAAGTATATTCAACTTACAACTCTATTCAACTCTCTTCAAACACTTGTAGATGTCTAGAATAATAAGCTTATATTTACAAGTATATTAATTTTACAACTATTCAACTCTCTTCAAACACTTGTAGATGTCTAGAATAATAAGCTTATATTTACAAGTATATTCATTTACAACTATTCAACTCTCTTCAAACACTTGTAGATGTCTAGAATAATAAGCTATTAAAGGTATATTAACTTCAGAATGTAAGATTTGCACGTAACTTATTAAAATACTGTATATCCAACTAACTTCAAAAAGTTGCAGATGTATAAATAACAAGTTATTAAAGATCTATTCAGATTACATCTCTATTCATCCCTCTTCAAACAAATTGTAGATGTGAGAAAACAATCTATATAAGTAGGCAGTAAACTGCCCATATCATGATTACTGTATTAAATGTTGCAAACAGTGATATCAGTCTCTCATGTGACTGCTAATAATCCGATGATAACATCAAGGTCTTTATATACATTACTGATATATCACATAAAAATCATTTGACTACAGCAACAATGATTCTTTTAACATGTTTTAATGCATCTATTTTACCAGCATGATTCGGAAACGTCAGATGCTGTCTGGATCAGTGAATTCTGTGATAAATGTTACAGCCATATGTTCACTCGACCTATCGTACCTTTTAATGAGCTCTGACCATCAAATAAACATACAGCAGCAAATGAGGAAAAATGTGGTATGGCATTGTTTATTAATAATAGACTGTTGTTTCAGAGAAAAAACATTGCAAAACAAATGAAATTTGTATCAAGATGGTACATTTTGCCAGTACTTGAATTATTTATTTTTTTACTTGATTATTAATTATAACCAGGATATAAATTTAATTTTATTAGAATGTGAATTTTAATCTTGAATGCTTTTCATTTTTAATTTGGAAAATACATGATTTTTAATTTGGAAAATTCATGATTTTTTATTTTGCCAGTATGTGAACATAATTTTGCTATAAAAAGAATATCAATTTTGTCACAAAATTAGTTCTAATTGAACCTGAAAAGGAATTTACTGTTACAATGAATACTGCAATAAAGAAATGACTGTGTAGGCAGGGTTCAACACTTGTTGAATTAGTGTGAAATGATTTCACCCCCATACAATACACCAGCAGCCAGATGTTTGCATCTCTATGGTTAATTTATTTGGCTAGTCAAAAACAAAAATAGCATTCGTAAGAATAAATTAAAATTTCTTCAACCCAAAACCCACAAAAGTCAAAACAAAAAGAGGGTAGGGAAGTTAACAGCAGGTTATGGATGATGGACTTGGTATAAACATAATTTAAGGATTTGCTGATTTGCATTAAAATAATATGCTACGTAATGATGATCATCTGAAAGTAAAAGCTGGCAAGACATTCACCTACCCACCTTCAAGAAGAAAAAACCTGTAACAATCAGAGATAAATGCTAAGCATTTTAATTAAACATTATTTAGTGTGATGAACGTCCATAGGTGCAACAAGTTTTATTAATGTAAGACTTATAGTTTGTGAGAAATAGAGTAAACTAACTGCAAAAGTTGATACCATAATCAAAAGAGTAACACCTCTATACTGCATTTTATTTCACAAGGCTAGACAAAAATTGGTGTAACAGCTTACTGAGTAAACCAGGCTAAATACAACTAAAACAAAATGCGTAGCATCACTTGCACATGTAGTCTGACATCATTGGCTTGGGAATTTAATCACATTAACAATTAATTAAAACAACTGGGAAAAGGCACTTAAATCTACAACAGGAGGGATATACCTAACATTAATAATTTCCAAATTTAGCTTTAGACCAAAACTAATCATAACTGCATGGTCTGTCAGTACTTGCAAGTCCAACATTTACACTTTTTTCAAACCAGCTAGCATAAAATGCTTTATTTACTATGAATAGAACTTATTAACTGGTTCAGTAATAAAACCAATATTAATGCTATGCAAACTTCAATGCCATTCCATTTCTAATCACTTGTAAATTAAACATACCTTGTGCTCTAGATCACATCAATGACCTTTGATTTCTAGTTCCAGTTCAAAGTTTCAAGCTGCACCATGGTAATGATAAAACCTAAATAAAATGGATGCACATGCAGTACTGTGGGTAGGTGATGGATGCAAACACAGATATATAGCATGTGGTCAGAACAGTCAATTCATTCATAATCTCTTAAAATCATCACCATGGAAAAAACAGGTCAATATCAAACCCATTGTTGCCAAAAATCATCACCATGTACAGAATAGGTGAACACCTAAAGAACAGCTACATCAGATCTACAGGGCAGTAGGTCAACAACTAACCCATAGTCATAACAGGTTTATCTATCGGCTGAATAAGTCAGCATTTAGCCCATAGTAACAACTTTTTATAGCAAATTCTCAGAGGAAAAAACCCTGACAATGTTCTGATATAGATATAGATATAGATAT
>JAECMU010150143.1:2769-14285 GCA_016106625.1 Dracogyra subfuscus | reverse complement strand
TTATTACTCAGTTGTGGGGAAGATTAACACATTTTCATTTATTATTCAGTTGTCGGGAAGATTTACACATTTTCATTTATTACTCAGTTGTGAGGAAGATTTACACATTTTAATTTATTACTCAGTTGTGGGGAAGATTAACACATTTTCATTTATTACTCAGTAGTGAGGAAGATTAACACATTTTCATTTATTACTCAGTTGTGGGCAAGATTAACACATTTTCATTTATTACTCAGTAGTGAGGAAGATTAACACATTTTCATTTATATTACTCAGGTGTGAGGAAGGTTTACACATTTTCATTTATTACTCAGTTGTGAGGAAGATTTACACATTTTCATTTATTACTCAGTTGTGGGGAAGATTTACACATTTTCATTTATTACTCAGTTGTGGGGATGATTTACACATTTTCATTTATTACTCAGTAGTGGGGAAGATTTACATATTTTCATTTATTACTCAGTTGTGGGGAAGATTAACACATTTTCATTTATTACTCAGTTGTGAGGAAGATTTACACATTTTCATTTATTACTCAGTTGTGAGGAAGATTTACACATTTTCATTTATTACTCAGTTGTGGGGAAGATTTACACATTTTCATTTATTACTCAGTAGTGGGGAAGATTTACACATTTTCATTTATTACTCAGTTGTGGGGAAGATTAACACATTTTCATTTATTACTCAGTTGTGGGGAAGATTAACACATTTTTATTTATTACTCAGTTGTGAGGAAGTTTTACACATTTTCATTTATTACTCAGTTGTGAGGAAGATTTACACATTTTCATTTATTACTCAGTTGTGAGGAAGATTAACACATTTTCATTTATTACTCAGTTGTGGGGAAGATTAACACATTTTCATTTATTACTCAGTTGTGGGGAAGATTAACACATTTTCATTTATATTACTCAGGTGTGAGGAAGGTTTACACATTTTCATTTATTACTCAGTTGTGAGGAAGATTTACACATTTTCATTTATTATTCAGTTGTGGGGAAGATTTACACATTTTCATTTATTACTCAGTTGTGGGAAAAATTAACACATTCTCATTTATTACTCAGCTGTGGGGAAGATTTACACATTTTCATTTATTACTCAGTTGAGGGGAAGATTTACACATTTTCATTTATTACTCATTTGTGAGGAAGATTTACACATTTTCATTTATTACTCAGTTGTGGGGAAGATTTACACATTTTCTTTTATTACTCAGTTGTGGGGAAGATTTACACATTTTCTTTTATTACTCAGCTGTGCGGAAGATTAACACATTTTCTTACAAACCTGTTGGTGAGAACACCATATGTTATTTATGAGTACATATACTTGTTAACATATTCACGTGTGTTAACAATTCCAAGACATACAAGTGGCTGGTCCTAGGTGGTGACCAAGTCACCAACGCCCAACAAGCATGTGGCTGTGCCGCGTAAGTCAGCTACAACTACAACGGCTGTAAATAACGTTTAGTCGAAACAGATGTTAAAATTTGCTTAAAACCTTTTTTCTTTTTTTTCTTTTTCTTTTTGAGGATATGTAAGAAATAGAATAATATATTTGTGTCTGTTGGATACCATGCATCTGACAACTCGTTTAAAAACGTATCAAACTTGCTTTCGCTCGTTAGATACATTTTAAAACAACTCGTTGTGAGATAAATAGTATCTAACGGCCACATAACAGAATATTAGATATGGAAATGTTATGCATTAGATATGAAAACTGTATGCAGGAAACCATTAATCAATTAAGTCATTTTCTAGGGAACAGAATTTTGTTTAACGACACCACTAGAGCACATTAATTTATTTATCATCGGCCATTGGATGTCAAACATTCGGTCATTCTAACAGATAGTCTTAGACAAAAAACATGCTACATGTTTGCCATTAGTAGCATTGACTAATTTATATGCACCATCCAACAGCACATACCACGGTCTTTGATACACCAGTCGTGGTGCGCTGGCTGGAAAGAAAAATAACCCATTTGTTTAGAGTCCACTGACGGGTATCGATTCTAAACTGACCCCGCATCAGGCGAACGCTTTACCCCTGGGCTACGTCCCGGCCCCGAAAGCGATTTGGTCAGGAATTACGTAACGTGTAAACCATTTTGTTTTTCATTTTTATTATTTATAAAGTAAAATGTAGTCAATCATTGCTATGTTATTTTATTTTATTAACAGCTGATTTTATAGCTAGTATTTATTTCCAGACCACACAAACGTAAATACAACAAACAAATCCAGTAATATTGGTAAAAGTTCATCATAATGACTGGGAAAGTAAGCATGGGGTGGGATTTATTGATAAGGGTCATGCAATTTTAAATGGTCGATGGTTTTAGTGTCACAGAATATTGCATAGGGAGAAAGGATTATAAATTATCTGTTACACAACTGTTGAATAGCCCCTAAAGTTGCCATACACTATATAAACACGTCTTACAGTTGTTATACATGGGAATCGGAATGCAGTATATGTGATAATCTTATTCAGTTTACGTGAAAGTGTTATATAGGAACACGTTATTGCAGTTATACCTGAAACCGTTTAACAAACATCAAACGTTGTTTTAAATGGAAGTATTAGTGAAAGAAAAGTGGCAGTTGGTGTCCGTGTGTACACACTATGATTGCAAATGTCAATCAAGAAAAAACAAATTGTTGTTATGCATGGGGTTGTTAATGAAGAATATCTAACAGTTGTTGTTTGTGTAAAACTAGTATGTTTTCAAATGTCAATCAAGAAATATGTATAGTTTATATACGAAACGTTAGTGAAGAAAATCAACCAGTTTGCGTCCATGTGAATATTATAATATAATTAAATGGCAATCAAGAAACGTTTATATTTGATACACATGTAAACAGTTGGTGTCCGTGTGAAAAAAAAATATGTTTTCAAATATCAATCAAGACAAATTTATAGTTGATATACCTATGTCAGTTTACAGTTGTTATGTTTGGATATTTAGTGAACAGTATTTAACCGTTGTTGACAATCTTTCCAGGCTCTCCCTCTGATCGGCTGGGCCCAGCAGTGGACAAGGCTTCTCTAGTTCCGATGTTCCGGGCACCGGGTAACGACAGCTTCAAGTGTGAGTTCTCTCCCTTGCCCGTCGCGACGAGGCAGATTCGCTACGACGTCCTGTGGAGCATTGACGGCGTGTGGTCGCATGAAGATACACCTGACGACGACGACGTCACTGAGCAATATCTTGACGCCAGTCTTGCCAATGTACTGAAGGATGGTTCAACTGTAAGTCTAGTAATCTTTTTTAAATTCATGGATTACAAGGAGATTCAAGACTACGGTGGCCCGATACCTGATGCCCGATAATGTTTAGATTCGGGTCACTAAATATTACTTTGTGCGATCCTGGCAAATGGTAAAAAGAAAGTCTACTTCGCTACGAGCATACGAAAACAAAAGAAACATCTACAAATCAATTCTTTCGATTTGCTATCACATGCAACATTTCACTAACAAATACAAGTAGCTGGCCACCAGTAATCTTTGACCCATCCATGACATTAACATACCCACCGATGTAACTATATGCAAGTTGTATAATACACTGGTCCCATGACAAGTGAAATATATTCCAGAACCCCTGATAATACCGATTATGTGGAGATGCATGCACTAGCTGATGATTAATTAATCAATGTGCTCTAGTGGTGTTGTTCAACATAAACTTTAACTTTATGTCATAATGAAACTTTCTAACTTTGTACAATTTATTTCACATCATAGCTATATATTTCAGTGTAAAATCTTGTAATAATGTGTTAAGTACGTTCAAATATTCGGTGTGTGTGTGTAGTAATTTGAGTTGCTGTGGTGATGCTATTACAATGTTTATAAATGTGTGTTTCAGGTGCGATGTGCAGTTAGTACGTGTTATGCATCAAACTGCGAAGAAACCCGCGGAATCCTCACTGTGTCACGGGAATACAAGGCAGAACTGAAGGTACACTGTTGATATATTAAGGACTGTCAACATGTCTGATATTTCTTTTACGTTCCTCGGGATACAAACCATGTTTTGTAATATCCTCAAACTTTGTGAATTGGTGAAGTCGTTGCAGATGATATTGTTGTTCATACCTAGATGAACGTAAACATATAACAGACAATACTTAAAATTATATAATGACACTAAAAGTTCATACTTTATTTTGAATTAGTTTTAGTCTATAAACAATGAGGCTGAATAAGACAACTTGCACATATAAAATGACGACATCAGATATGTTTCCTGGCGGTGTAATATTTACGTTCATCGATAAAAAATTTCCGTTGCTACGTATGGACCAATGTGATGATGTTATAGGGTGTATACCATCAAATCAAATCCCATAGACGACACTAGTAACATATGTGGCTAAAACTCCTACCTGCAATCAATCAACATAAACGCCACGGATATAAATACTACCACCCCTCACACTTCAAGTGAACCAGAGAAAATTGGGGGTCAAGCTGCTCGGTTCTGAGATAGCGGATAGCATCTATGACTGCCCTAGTTCCGTACAAAATTCGAGTACTTTTTTACAGCTACCCCATATTATTTTGTACAACCAACACACACATTTATAACCAATCACAGGACTTGTGATGTTCGCTTCTCTATCAAAAGTTCGGTGCACCTCGAACTTTGAAGTTATTTGGTTTAGTACTACCTATATTGTAATTTTTATCTTGGTAAATTCTTAGTTACTCTGTATGCATCTAAACGAGATTACGTCTGTCTTGCAGTTTGAACATGTGAAAAGTGCTGACAAATTATTGTTGAGAGAAGGCGGAGATGGTGTTACCATGACAATATATGCCACTGCCCCTCCGTATGTGCTGTGCCGAGGAATGGGCTTCTCTGGTTCCGACAGGTGTGAGATTCAAGTGGTGGTGGAAATAGGGAGCAGCACTGATCCCATTCACTGTCCGAGCGGAGACGTCATCAGGCAGGTGTCTATCCGCATCACACAGAATGGCCGGGAGAACAAACTGTGTAAGATAACCGTCACGTCAGACACGTGGGCGTCGCGTTTCAACGTCAACGTCAGGGCCAACATCGACAACAAGTACGACAGCGACCACACAATGGAAATCACTGTAGCTAAGGAATATCTGGTCAACGCTGTAGTACAGAAGACTGTACAAGTACTGAAATCTGAGGCACGTTTTACAATACATTATCATGACAATTTGTGCAGTATTGATTCAACTGAGTTTGTATTTTTCAGACCTAGCTACTCGGTTACATTCTGAGGGATTAAACAGTTGACAATCATATTGAAATTCTGTCGCTAACCAACATTTTGAAAATAAAATGACCGCTGCTCTTTATAACCCATTGACCACCTGAATCTATAAACATAAATGCCTAGTTGTAAAGCAGCACTCGCTTGTTGCATGGTCAGTATAGGATCGATCCCCGTATGTGGACCCATTTGGCTATTTCTCGTTCCAGACTGTGCATCAGGTTTGGTGCATCAAAGGTCATGGTATGTGCTATATTGTTTATGGGTTGGTTCATTTTAAAGAGCCCTAGCTACTAATGAAAACATATAGCGTGTTTCATCGCTACGATTAACAAATGTTAGACGTCAACCAACCAATGATTAATCAATCAATATGCTCCAGTGGTGTCGTTAAAAATAAAATAAACTTAAATGTTGTACTTGCCCTTTATAACCGAATTCACCACCTTGAGCAATACATATACATATAATTAAAATCTGAATTTGTTCTTCTATATGAATTATTTAAAGAATGTGGCACCAAGGTCAATAATGGAAATTATTCATAGCCATATATGGCATATAATTGTTAGCAAAGACACATATCATACATAGATAAACATATTAGGTTATGCATATTTTAAATTGTGTACATCTGGCTAGTTGTGTTACTGTTTTTGTTTAGTGAGTGTTTATTGCTTAGTGTAGCAGTGCGGTAGTGTGGGCTGCCAGCGCCCGGAGCAAGGCAAGTATCGTGTCCCTAACCAGTGGACCATTAGCACTCCCCGATTCCCTTCCAACAGCCCCGGTAACCTCGCCCACGCTAGTCCACTACAATGTAGTACTAGCTCCTCCAGATAACATGCATAGAGAATAATACATTCGTGGTCATTAGATATCATTTATCTCACAATGAGTTGTTTTAAAATGTATCTAACGAGTGAAAGCGAGTTTAATACGTTTTTAAACCACCAGTTGTGAGATAAATGGTATCTAACAGACATGAATGTATTATCCTATGTCTTACATATCCTCAAAAACTAGGTTTTAAGCAAATTTTAACGTCTTTACCGACTAAAAGATGTTGACAAACCTTTGCACTTGAAGCTGTCTTATGTCACAGTGTAATCGATTCCGACATGCTGTTTTTATTGGACGTATGGTACTGGTGACGTGGTCATGGCATAGGAGCAACCAGTCATATGTCTTGAAATTCATAACTATATGCTATTAAAAATAACACATGGCGATATCACCATCGGGTGCGTAAGAAACACAAACTACTTTTACATTATACTGTGTATTGGTGACCATTTAAAAAAAATAATATTGGGTGTATTTGTTAATATACATTGAAAATGTATTATGTCGAGTAAGTGGAACATTATACATTCAATATGTTTATTTGATTCCGCGTGGTTTGAGTGTAGTCGGCCACATGACCTTGGTCTTGACACCTTCCTACACACATATTTACACAATTCGTGTTCTAGATATATTTATTCTAGTTCTAGATATATATATTTAAGGTTTCAGAGCTGAGACCATATCTAGTATAGCACGCTTGTATAGGCTATTAATTTTTTTATTATTTTTAGTTGACCATTGTGAATGTTGACACACCGTCTATTTGTATGTCAATCAACGATCCACACATAACATCATTTGATGGCGTGTAAGTATGATTATCATCAATATTTCTGTGGATCCTTCTCTGTGTAAATATGAATTTTGCATTACACGATTCTCATTATCTGTCACGGTCGGTCTCTAGTACTTGCGATAGATACATAGGTTTAAAAGGTTGACTGCATTCAGCTTTACAGTAATATTATTGCAGATATTGATCCATCAAATGGTCCTTTAATCCATTAACTTGTATCATACTTATTTGTTATATTTATTTTGTGTTTTTCGGACAAACACAGGTTAATGAAATTCTGCTTGGGAATTTTAACATGTGTTTTTGTTAAATACCAGTTTGGTATAAACTAATGTTTTCTGTTTTTGCAGGTATTACCACAACTATTATGAAGGAGAATTTGTGATGTATCGTCATAAAACGCTGCCTTATGAGGTAGGCTTGCCTTGATGAGTTAATATGTTAATATTTCCTCGTAAACTCCAAAACAGCAGCCTAAGTTAGGAGTATATTTTAACACTGTAGATTAACCTATATTAAGCAAACCTTGGTCTTGGCCTTTCTACAAGCTTATTTACACAATACTGATGAGGATTCTTTAACTATAACAAGATATATTTATCACTATAGCGCAGTGTGTTATTTGTCTGTTTTTCAAACATCAGTTTCTAATACATTTGTTAAATGTAGACAAATGTTTATTTTTTTAATCAACTTTAAAAGTTCTAGGTCATTAAGATTTGGTGTACTGTTGCACCTATAGATGTTTCAGGTTTGTTTTCCAGATACGTACGTTTTATCGAAGTTGTTCCGGCCGTGCTTCCTGTAACTGTGCCGTTGCTGCCCGTGCTGGCGACGATGTTGTCATTATCGACAAGTGTGGACCGAACACTGTCAACACACAAGGCTTTTACCCCATCACCGTCAAACTGTTCCGTAACGGAGTTTTAACCCCTGGTTTCCGCGTCTTCAGTCAGTTTGAGGGAACAGAGTACCAGGTACGTTGTCTAACGTCATTTCAACTCTACCCTATGCAGAGATAGAGTTTGATCAGGGAATACGGTTTTGTCGCTCAGACTCAATTGTTTGTTCACTTTTAATGATGAGATTTTATGTTCATTGTTCACGTTCAGCCCTTAGTTGAGTTCTAATGTTCCGTCTGTATGAGAGGCACACTACCAGCATGCTCTTAAGGTGGGTGAATGAATTCATTAAAATTATCAGAATGAATAAAATTCTTTATTACTTCAACCTGCAACTAAATGCAAAATATCCTACCTAGATTGGTCAACATATAACAAAATCACAGTACCCCCACTTCAAGATCACAGTACCCCCACTTCAAGATCACAGTACCCCCACTTCAAGATCACTGTACCCACTTCAAGATCACTCTACCCTACTTCAAAATCACTGTACCCCCATTTCAAGATTACAGTACCCCCACTTCAAGATCACTCTACCCTACTTCAAGATCACTGTACCCCCATTTCAAGATTACAGTACCCCCACTTCAAGATCACTGTACCCCCACTTCAAGATCCACGATACAGACATGGTCACGTTTGTATTTAGTTCAGTTAATTTATTATTTGTTTAGTTCTTTGTTCAATTGTCATGTTTAACTTCTCATGTTCAGTTCTCATGTTCAATTGTCTAGTTAGTTTGTCAACGTCAGTTTGAAGCAACACACTATGTTCGCAGTCTTGTCTGTATATATTTCAGATAATCTTTCCATCTGGCTTCATAGTGTATGTCAGTCGAAGTGTTATTCTTGTCACTGTATATTTCAGATAACCTTTCCATCTGGCTTCATAGTGTATGTCAGTCGAAGTGTTATTATTGTCACTGTATATTTCAGATAATCTTTCCATCTGGCTTCATAGTGTATGTCAGTAGAAGTGTTATTCTTGTCACTGTATATTTCAGATAATCTTTCCATCTGGCTTGATGGTGTATGTCAGTCGAAGTGTCATTCGTGGATACGACTTTCTCAACGTGTGGATCGCTCCATCAGCCTCTGATTACAACCAGACAGAAGGTACATATGTTTACATATGTGTACATATAGTCTACATTACTTGAACTGTTAATACTGGACATTAAAATACTAATTGCATTAAGGTGCTGTCAGATGCGATGTAAACTTTTCAAATAGTCTTGACATATTGAGCTACAATGTTTGGTTTCGGTATGGGACATGTATTGCTTTAGCAGTACACTCATACTGCTTGTTTATAAGTCAGTGTGAGATAATTAAACAGATAATTCATTTTCACTTTATATTTTAGGTCTTTGTGGTAACTTTGATGGTGTCCAGATGAACGACTTTATACAGGCTGATGGGACGTTATATGAATACCCTGCAGACATCGCGAACACTGGCTTTGCCAACCAACCAAACAGTTTCTCCAAGTGCTGGAGGTAACGTTATGTTACAGTACTAATTAACAACTCAGACTTACATATCTGAGAAGGCATGACCATATTGGACACCATGCACACACATTGGTTCATTCTGTGAAGGTATGACCATGTGGGACACCACGCACACCCATTGGTTCATTCTCTGAAGGTATGACCATGTCGGACATGGGACACCATGCACACCCATTGGTTCATTTTGTGAAGACATGACCATATGGGACACCACACACACATTGGTTCATTCTGCGAAGGTATGACCATGTGGGACACCACGCACACCCATTGGTTCATTCTGTTAAGGCATGACCATGTGGGACATGGGACACCACGCACACCCATTGGTTCATTCTGTGAAGGTATGACCATGTGGGACACCATGCACACCCATTGGTTCATTCTGCGAAGGTATGACCATGTGGGACACCACGCACACCCATTGGTTCATTCCGTGAAGACATGACCATGTGGGACATGGGACACCACGCACACCCATTGGTTCATTCTGTGAAGGTATGACCATGTGGGACACCACGCACACCCATTGGTTCATTCTGTGAAGACATGACCATGTGGGACACCACGCAAACCCATTGGTTCATTATGTGGAGACATACCCATGTTGGACACCACGCACACCTATTGGTTCATTCTGTTTATAGCATGACTATGTGGGACACCACGCACACCCATTGGTTCATTCTGTGAAGGTATGACCACGTGGAACACCAAGCACACCATGCACACTCATTGGTTCATTCTGAGAATAAACCTTCCAATTAAAGTAAGGTGCTGTGTACATCTCAGTTGTCTTATAATTCAGAAGCACACACGGGAATTTAGGTACATCTCAGTTCTGAAGTAATTTAGAAACACAGACAAACTTTTAGGTACTTTAATTTAATTGCTAATAAATTGTTCACAGATCTATTTTGTCTGTTACACTATACACTAAATTGTTTCAAAATATGCTGTGTCCATTCTGATGGTTTCAACTTTGTTTTATTTCAACTGTACTAGCTACAAACCAGAAAACAATGATCACGTGTAATGTTGTTTTTTAACGTTGTAACCGGTAACACTGTACACTGGCTACTGTTCAGAATACACTGTTCACATGTAACATGGCTTTCTTACAGAATAACTGATGACACACTGTACACTGGCTACTGTTCAGAATACACTGTTCACATGTAACATGTTTTTCTTACAGAATAACTGATGACACACTGTACACTGGCTACTGTTCAGAATACACTGTTCACATGTAACATGTTTTTCTTACAGAGTAACTGATGACACACTGTACACTGGCTACTGTTCAGAATACACTGTTCACATGCAACATGTTTTGTTTTTTATCTTACAGAGTAACTGATGACACACTGTACACTGGCTACTGTTCGGAAGACAGTACAACTGATGATCGTGAGTTGACATATTGTTTGTGTCAGAGTGGTGGTCGTGATGCATGTAAAGAAGGAAGCCACCTCTCACTGTGTGATATCGACACAATAGGTGAGCTTAAAAATAAATATTTCATACATATAGGCTTATCATACTGTGTCGTAATATATAAATTAAAAATAAACATTTCATACATATATATTTGTCATACTGTTTCGTAATAGAGAACAACAGATTAAAGGTATACTGATTCCATACATATATAGTTGTTTTACACTGTTGTAATAAGAGTATAACCGGTTAAAAGTAAAAACAATAAGTCATACATATGGTTTGTTAGTTTGTTTAACGACACCACTAGAACACATTGATTTACTAATCATAGACTGTTGAATGTCAAACATTTGGTAATTATGAAAATTAATCTTACAGAGGAAACCACTGGGTTATGTTCCGTCCTCATACATATATATTTGAGGTATTGTTTCGTAATATAGAGAAGAACAGATTCAAAATAAACATACAGAGATCCTGAGCTAATATTGGACAATCTGTAATGGGTTTCATATACAAGATTACATGTCAAAAGTATTACTATTAGTGATTGCATTTCGCTTCCATTTCGTGTTATATGTACGTGTAGAGTGAAATGATGTTCAATGGTCACAAGCTTTAGCAAGTGACAATGAAAATTATTTCACGAGGGGCAGAAACATGATACAAAATGGTAGCGAAATGGAATAACTGATAGTCATAATATTGACATTTTTTTTTTTT
>JAECMU010150132.1:0-13158 GCA_016106625.1 Dracogyra subfuscus | reverse complement strand
TGATTATTAAAATAAGCAAACATTATAAGGCCTACGCTGAATTCAGCATGACACTTGTTTCTTTTTGCCGGTCACGAGATCGCTATTACACTGATTGAATATTGGGTATTATTATAATTATGTTTGAGGTGTCGGATAGATTATTTAACCGTTCGTTCACATCTCAGAAGACAGAAAATGGCTTAGCCAAAATTTTAGCCACTTGCAAATTTTATTAGCCTTTTTTTTCTCTTTTTTTTTAGCCAATGGCTAATTTGGCTACCGACAGCGCGAGCCCTGGGTATAATTTCCTTTTTCCTTTTGATATAATACACTAAATTTTCAAATGGTAATTATACATCCATTTCTGTTAGTTTCTTTGGGTAGTATGTCGAACAGTTACCAATCAAATTAATACAAGAATACTATAGTATAAAGGCAGTGCTAATTAGCATAAAGATATAGGCCTACCGACCTTGTCCCACGAAGTGTTCACGTGATCACAATATAGCTGCGTCCATGATGCAGTCTCTTGCAATGTAGCCTCCTTGATTGTTGATAATGTGAGTTATAACGAAAATAAATTTTAAAACAAAATGAAATATGGGTGTTTTAACACTTTTATTCGAAATTGTCAGTGAAACAAATGATCACATATAGATCTGGGAAGGGCACGATTGCAAAGCAGGTAGGGCACGAAGGCATTTTCCTTGCCGTCGATAACGTTCGATTTTCGGGGCACAACGGCAAGTAAGGAGGGCAATGAAGGCACTTGCCGTCGTTGCCGTGGTAAAATTCGATGCCTGATTGAAGCTAGGTGAAGAAAAAACAAAGTAAAGGTTGTTTTATTTCACGACACCACTAAAGCACATTGATTTATTAATTATTAATCATTGGCTAGTTGATGGAAGGAAGGAAGGAAGAAAATGTTTTATTTAACGATGCACTCAACACATTTTATTTACTGTTTTATGGCATCAGACATATAGCTAAGGACCACATATATTGAGGAAACTCACTGCCACCACTTCATGGGCTACTCTTTTTGATTTACAGCAAGAGATCTTTTATATGCACCATTCCATAGACGGGATAGTACATACCACAGCCTTTGTTAAACCAGCTGGAACAAAAAAATCTGTCCTAAACCGACTGCACATCAAGCGAGTGCTTTATCATTGGGCTATTTGATGTCAAACAATTGATAATTCTGACAGTCTTAGAGAGGAAACCTGCTACATTTTTCCATTAGAAGCAAGGGTTCTTATATATGCACCATCCTATAGACAGGATAGCACATACCATGGCCTCTGATACACCAGTCATAAGCACTGGCTGGAATGAGAAATGGGCCCAACGACGATGTTGATTTAAAATTTAAATGTCCTGAATACACTGAATCTAGATTGAAAACCTACCACATAGATTAGTCCTGATACTTTGGACTAATTTGCAGAATTCACTGATTTCACATTTGAAAAAGCAAGTAAATTTGATTTTGATTTGGAAGGAAATGGAGGAAAGGTTTTATTTAATGACACACTCAACATATTTTATTACGGTTGGCATTAGACATATGGTTACGGACCACACAGATATAAGAGAGAGGGAACCTGCTGTTGCCACTTTATGGGCTACTGTTTTCAATTATCTGCAAGGGATCCTTTTTATGCACCATTCCACAGACAGTATTGTACATGTATATATTACACCAGATGGGGAGCATTGGCTGGAACAAGCATTTTACCGTGACGAAATAATGTCAGGTCATGATTAATATTTTATTGGAAAATAACTGTGGGTTATTATTTAATTCAAACATCAGTTGATTACATTTTAGAAAAATATTTGTCAAAGATTTCCACAAGTGTATGTCAATGTAGTATTATGTCATTAATTGCAGGTGTGTGTAGAGAGATGCTTGAAACGAGGAAAAACTAGCGGCCGTACAGATGACAATGAAGAAAGCTTGAAGAAAAGGTAGTGTTCATATTCCTGAGAATAGGGTGGGACATAGCCCAGTGGTAAAGTGCTCACTTCATGAGCGGTCTGTTTGAGATTTGATCCCCGTTGAGCTATTTTTCGTTCAACAAAGTATCCAGACTAACTGCAAGATATTTGTATGGCTGAGACTATTAAAATCTTAATAGTGACAGGGCTTAGTTTTTCAACACTGCATGACATTTTTTCACTATTTCTACACCATAAGAGGCTATGGAATGTATTTTTTATATTTAAAAAATGTCCATACCTCTGAGAAGTTTCTGTTATGGAAATGAGTTCTAGTCTGTTCTTACACTCTCACAGACTCTATACATTTATACATATACAAACTTTATACATATGTGTTACAGGGTGGTAGATTAACTAAACCTAATGACACAGGCTGAAATTAGAGTGCGGCTTTTTAAGTGTTGAATAATATATTATTAACACATGGTCTGGATGCAGATTGGAACAGGGGCTGGAATTCAAGGGTTAAATTTTAATTTAAAAACAAAGGAACAATATGTAAACTAATCCCAAATCGTAATTATTTTTTCTATTTTCAGAATAGAAACATATTATAAGTCAACACTACCAATAATTGCACACTATAAATCCTTGAATCTGGTTGCAGAAATTCATGCAGAACAAGATAAGACAAAGGTAATTTTATCACATTTTTATTTTAATTATTAAATCATATGTAGATGACTAATACCTTGAGATATCGGTTTATCCTGCAAATAGTTAAAATAAAGGCAATATCTTATGGCAGTAACCAGTTATTTTATTTATCATGCAATTCAACGACAATAGTAGGAAAATTATATTTATTCCAGTTATTGTACTCCAATTGAATCAACCTAACATGGCTTTTACAGTATGGCGTCATACAAGATACATAATGTTAATTTATTTAGGATGTTAACTGTATCCCACCTCATATACCATATTTGCAATGATTAAGCATTTTGATTTCACACACAAGATATGTATACTTTATACCAGCCTCAGTGGTGTCGTGGTTAGGCCATCGGTCTACAGGCTGGTAGATACTGGGTTTGGATCCCACTTGAGGCATGGGATTTTTAATCCAGATACAGACTCCAAACCCTGAGTGAGTGCTCTGCAAGGCTCAATGAGTAAACCACTTGTACCGACCAGTGATCCATAACTGGTTCAACAAAGGCCATGGTTTGTGCTATCCTGCCTGTGGGAAGCGCAAATAAAAGATCCTTTGCTGCTAGTCAGAAAGAGTAGTTCATGAAGTAGGGACAGCGGGTTTCCTCTTAAAATCTGTGTGGTCTTTAATCATACGTTTGATGCCATATAACCGTAAAATAATGTGTTGAGTGCGTCGTTAAATAAAACATTTCTTTCTTTTGTATACTTTATTTTCATATAAACTGTAAAGCATATTGGACGCCATTTCCAAGTTTGAAAATCATCGAAACGATTACATGTACGAAATCAATTGAATGTTCATATTCAATGTCAGAAATTACTGATCTGAGTCGATAGTAAAAGGGGAATAACTTGTTATCAAACGTTGCAACAAAATTCCCACTTTGGTGTGTTAACGCACTGGCAAGAGTTCCGATCATTCCATATTTACCGAGATTTATAACAAAATAAAAATTAAGTTTTAGGTGTTACATTAGTGACTTGTCATCAGGCAGATGCAGTTAACATAATTACTTACCCAATATGAAAATTCCACTTGGCACGGGCAAAGGATTTTTGATCCCTTGCCGTTGTAGGTTTTGTTAATAAGCACTCTGTCTTTAAAACCCAAGTAACACCCTGCTGAATGTTGTTATTTTTTTAATTTCAGGTGTTTCAAGATGTGAAGACTGTGTTTGAAAACTTCAAAAACAGTTAATAAGAGCAGAACAATAGATGTAGAGCTTTTTTGTTCCAGATTACAAACACAATTTTACTACAGCACTTTAAAATATATATATATATCCTGTAAATCATAAAAGTAATGCTTGATGATTATTGCATTGAGACGTAAAAATTCATGTTTTTGTTACTTAATGCATATGGCAATCGCAACATTAAAAAAAATGTGTACCTCAAATTTAAAATGGCAGAATGTGAGGTGTTTTTTTTTAATCATCTTCTCTTGATTAAACAAATAAGCATGTTCGAAATTCATTATAAGGTGGGGGTTTTATAGCACTATTTTTATTTTAACATATACACATTTTTTGGGGTGGGTGTCTTTTAATCCTTGATGTTATTGGTGAATTTTTTTTTTATTACACTAATGACATTTGCGACAGTTTATGCAGTAATTTTATAATTACAGTATCTTTATTCCTTTCATCAGAAAAATAATTGAGGAGATGATTTAACAAATTAATATTGTCGCTTAAATATTTGTTAATGTTATGTTAAATAAAATCCAAGAATTTGAATCGTAATTTTTTTTTTAAAAAGTACTCTTTGTTCATTAGACCATGATCAAACAAGATCAGTTATGGAGTGAAATATGCCAACATTATTCTGTGACCTGACTTCTCAACCATAATGCATTTTTATTGGACTGCAGGGCTTCTAGATTATGGTAGCCACATTCCCATGGCTAGTGATATTTATTAGACTAGTAAATAACTACCATTACCATGACCTACGGCTAGTCTTTTTTAAGCTCTGTTTCTCTCTTTAGGTGATATATCTGATTATTACTTTTATTTAGTAAAATTGTATTAACTTAAAGTAAAGTGTGCCAAGAATATTCCATAATTTGTGGGTTTCTCAATTTGGTTGCATTTTTCATAAGATATAAAATGCTGAATCTAAAATGAACCTGCAGTGTAGTTGTTTGATGTAAATATTATAAGATAATGAATTATGTTATTTACTGGGACTGTTATGATTATCGACTCTTATAATTAGTTTGAGAATTGATAAGTAATTAATGTTTAACATTTTAAAATTGTGTGGCAATCTTTGAAACTTGTTAAGTGAATTGCAAAAATTATATATTATGTATAGAGAGCTGACATGACCAAATTTTATGCATGTACATGACCTATTTTACCCATATTAAATTTAATGAATTAAAGAAGATAATCATAAATCACAGATGGGTAGGCTCTATCTTTAATTTTAACTTAATTTTCATTCTTATATTTAATTAAAGATCAAGAATGTTCAGCTATTGGGCCTGCATGTTCAAAACTGAGGAGTAATTTTCATTTTCCTATATGATCCTCTGGTGCTGTATTTATCAACACACTTTTTTATTGATACATAATTAATCTATGGTACATTAATTTAATAATTATTTCTAATTAAAAAAAACCTGTCTCAAGGTTTTACTTCTTGAACTTTTAGTTTTTAAATAAATATTAGCTTTATGAACAAAGTCATTCCATTATACATTGATCTGATTTTTCTTTGGCATAATTCATACTTAATAATCCAGTGCATTTAATCCTATTTATTTAGTTATATCTGGACACTCTGACATGGTATTTATTTCCGGATATATCTAACTATTTATTCTTCCCATTAAACATCTCATCAGCTGGTAAATTTGTGGGTATAGATGGAGAAAAATTAAATATACTGACATGTTGCTTGGTTTTGTGGGTTTAGTGGTACAGTAGTTTGTTAATAATTTGTGGGATGAATCTGTGAAAATGTGGGATTTTTTCAGGATTGATTACATAGTCATATAGTTAGTATATTAAAATAATATTTATTGGGAGGAATGTCAAATGTGTTGATTAATATGGATCAGTGGATTAAAATGTTTACTTCATGCCATCCACTCTATTTTTCCCTGTTAATTGTTTTAGAAATCTGGAAATGTTGCATTTTAACACTTTGAAATGCCAATTTTCCTTGAGGGAGCACATCCCTAAACTCCCCAATCCCAAAACGTTTGGGACTGATCCCACTTTGAAGTACAGCCTGTATGGAATATTTGTTTTTTAACTGCTAATTTAAGACCTAAATATCTTATTTCAGTTATTAAAAAAGGGTACTTAACATGAACACATATGCTGTAGTGTCTAAAAACTTGAGTCTGTCACTTTAAAGTTTAGTTTAGTAGTAGAAACACAATATTAAATTAGATTAGAAGAAACGAAGTGATATGATCTTGTTTGTTTCTTCATTGTTTCTTCATTGATTGTCTTCCACGAGTAACAAATTCAGTTCATCTGTCTCCATAAAACTTCATACAATCAAACATATACTCAACAAAGGGCTAGGAGATAAGGGTGGGATTTTTCTCTATTTGTAGTACATAATACATTTGTTTTTACAATTATAACGTATCACATAATATAACACAAGAAGAAACTTACTAAAACATCCAACCCTTAATTAATTTTGTTGAGTGTATGTTATGTATGGAGGCTGACAAAACCACATCTGAAGACATTTGGCTGTTTAATCAAAGTCATTTGGGTATTTGAGCATGTTTGATTGTAGAATATTGTTTACTAAAGTAGATATGTTAGGAATTACCCTTTACCTCATGAGCCAGAAACTAGCTTCGCAATGTGATTAAAATCAACTCCACTGGTGGAGCTGATTTTAATCAGATTGATTAGTTTCCATGGCTCAAACTAACGGGATGGAGCAGTTGCTTCCTAGATATCTTCCACAGCAAACCCATTTTCTCCTATACATAATCCGATTGTTCAAATTAACAGACAATATTTTTTGCTCCAGACATCTACATTTCTGTCTATCTACACTTCAAATGTTTTACTCATAGCGTCACGAAAGACATTTTCTGACATGTTTCTTCCACTTAGTTCCATAGACAATCCATATCCTCACTATCGCCCCGATGGAATAAAAAGTAAACTGAAGCTGTGGTTTTTTAATTATTATATGAAATGCACATTGTCTCATTCAAATATACTAATAGGAAAGACACATTGTCATACACATGTTATATACATACAACGTATAAATAATGAATAATGGTAAAAATAATGATCCTCTTTTTCCTTTTCTTCCTTCTATTTCCTCTCTTTGTTAGTAAATTTGGAATAAGTTATAATCATCATGTTTTATTTTTATTGCTTGTGAAATATTCATATTGTAAAATGTTGGGAGAGGCATTAATATAGTTTTAATGTCTGATGGTCTATCCCCAGACCACTACTGCTTTTGAATGACAATAAATAGTTTAAACCACATATATACAAAATGTAGCTGTAAAACAATCGGTCAAAGTAATAATAATAAAAAGCTACAGCATTTATTCCCAGCCAGTTGTGGTATTCAAAAGTATTATTCATCACAATCCAGAGTTGTTAGGGGAAATAACTACTATGGTCTTGCAAACAGGTTCAGCTGTTTCAGACTTGGTTATATTGTATTATGTTACATATAAATATCTGAATGTTACATTTTGTGTATGTAAAGTACTTGTGCTCATTTCATGTATTCGTGGGTAGAGTTGGGGGACGGTGGTGTGTGTAGATATTTTGTACTGCATTATATTTGGTTTTAAAATTTTATGGCATGTAGGATTAAACTTTTGTTGTGTTGTACTCTGTGATTACCGGAACCCATTGGAAAGTATATTTTTTGGTAATCATGGTCATTGTGAATTATAGTAGATAATGGGTAACAGACTTTTGGTTTTGTGATTTTGCAGACACACTACTGTAATGATAATATTTGCAAAATATGGAGGTCTGCAAGCATTTTATAAGCTGAAATATATTGAATCTGCCAAATATGTTTTGACAATATTTTAATGGGATATAGATTACTACATATCTGGAGCATAGCCAGAGAGGAAAAAGCACTGAAGCAAACCCAGACCTGTAAAATAAATATTGGTGTCATGGGAACAATAAAATAAGTTTGGGGAAATTCCTCATGCTGGCTATGCCATTGTATATATACATGTATTTATTGGTATAATGCAGTAAATGGTGTGTCAGTAAGCATATACTACAGTAAACCTGCCTTTGTGTTTTATAAATTGATATACATGTATATATATACATGTAGTTTCATTACAAACAATTACAAAACTATTGCCCATTACCAATGAGAATAAAAACAAATAGTTATGCCAGCCTTTATAATGTATTCCAAAATATGATCAACTCGTAAAATTATAATTATTTCTTTCTATGTGTATTTGCCAAACTAATGTTTTGAAATAAAATATTGATGGCCCAAACTGCTATTTAAAATGGCAAATCAGGTTGTAACAAAGCAATATTTAAGGATAATCTAAGCTATATGTATGTCGGGGATCCAAAGGGCTCCATTTTGTTCGTTAAGTAGTTTTGTGGAGGAGCTGGTGCCTCAGTGGTGTGGGTGTTTAAATGCGACCCTCCCCCCCCCCCCAATTGTTGTGTTTGTTTTGTAGTGCTTCGTTATAAAAATATATATTAACCATAAAATTCACGGTTACATTATAAAAATTAACTCCTTTCAAAAATCCCTGGTGATGCCAGTGAAAACACTTGTTTATCTACACTACTCGACTGTGAAGTCAATGAATAATTGATAATTGCCCCAATGAAAGGCACCAATGCACAGTACTTATTGGGGCCTCCACGAATCAAAAATAAGAAAGAAAGAAAAATGTTTTATTTAATGATGCACTGAACACATTTTATTTACTGTTATATGCCATCAGACATATGGTTGATTACCACACAAATATTGAGCCGAAACCCGCTATTGCCACATCATGCGCTACTCTTTTAGCAGCAAGGGATATTTTATATGCACCATTCCCCCCAGACAGGGAAGTACATACCACAGCCTTTGATATACCATTTGTGGCCCACTGGCAAGAACGAGAAATGCCCGATGGGCCCACTGATAGGGATCGATCCCACACAGACTGTACATCGAGCGAGCTCTGTACCACTGGGATACGTCCAACCTGAATCAAAAATGAAGTAAAATAGCATCATGCATCTTATTTCGAACACCGAACATGGATGCTAAATCATTCCACATTTTCGACTTTTATTTTCCCTTCATGTTTCTTATAGCCATATAAATTATAATGTATTTATGGCGGGAGGCATATGGCAAAATGACGGGGAAAATATAATTAAATGAGAGTGCTCTTCCTCACTCTGGTACCGTACTATAGTCCGGTGAAAGGACTCGCCTTGTTAAGACTGTTTCCGAATACTCGTGGACACCCTTGTACTTATCAAAAGGATTCTCAATTGTTGTTTGGTCCAAGTACTTCTACTCTGGTCACAGCATTTATACAGACATGTAGTGAAAATCTTCTTATCCAACCACCTGTTTATGCATCATGTCACAGTATTATCAGTAATATTCATTAGCTACGGTACAAATTAATGTGTGGGTAGTAGCTGCATTAATATTTCTGTTGTTGAATACAATGTTGTTTACTGAACAGGTGCTTGTACATTTATTCTG
Organism: Dracogyra subfuscus; assembly: GCA_016106625.1. Lineage (NCBI taxonomy): Eukaryota > Metazoa > Mollusca > Gastropoda > Neomphalida > Peltospiridae > Dracogyra > Dracogyra subfuscus. The sequence goes on along the minus strand of JAECMU010150132.1, from coordinate 3,789 downwards.
CTTGTAATAATGAAAACATTCTAATATGAAAAATACAAATCAAGATATATATGTAAATGTATGCATGTACGAAGGTCATGCGTTGTTTGGTATCAATAAACATTATATTAACTTCAAGTGTATTTTATTTAATTATTTCCAGGGCCATAGGTATTTGTGAAGTGAGGGGGAGCAAAAAGTATTAAACTGCTTGCCAATAAATTCTGACAGACCAGTTACAAATGTAACCACCAGTCCTATGGGGGACGTCTCCACACACACATACATCCCTCTGACTGCATACAATTTAATTATTTTCCAGTGTATTCAGGACTTCCTTGAACTGCTGAGAATGCTGACAAAGTGTGAATGCCTCTCTTCTTTATAGTTTCAAACACATGGACCCACAACTGGTGTTTCAAGTCACTGCTACAAATACATGTCTATATCAATGAAAGGCTATAAATGCTTATATAGTGGTTCTAAATATTCACTTGTAACCTAATACAATTCCTATCTTGTGGTTAGGCCATCAGTCTACAGGCTGGTAGGTACTGGGTTCGAATCCCAGTCAAGGCATGTGATTTTTAATCTAGATACCAGACATATAGTTAACAACCACACAGATATTGAGAGGAAACCCAGAGTCGCAACTTCATGAGTTGCTCTGATTAGCAGCAAGGTAATTTTTATATGCACCATCCCACAGATAGGAAAACATACCACGGTCTTTGATATACCAGTCATTGTGCACTGGCTGGAACGAGAAATAGCCCAATGGGCCCACCAACGGAGATCGATCCCAGACCAACTGTGCATCAGGTCATCCCACCATTTTGAATAGACGTTTATGCAAGCAATGGCATAACGGTAGCCAGGATTTTAATTGGAAGGGGCAGTGGGACCTATCCTGTCTAGCTGAATTTTATTACAAACAGGCAAATATAAATGGTGGCAATAGGAAAAAAGAAGAGAGGTTAACTTTGGGATGGGGGTGCCAGACATGTATTCTGAAGGCAGTACGAAGGTGAGATCCATGTACCTGCAGGCATAACCACTGCACCAGTAGGGTTGTATATGTACTCACTTTGAAACATTTTGTTCTGTCTAATGACACCACTAGAGCACATAACTATTGGATGTCAAATATTTGGCCATTCCATTTTTTCACATACTAGGAAAGGTGCACTGGCTTGAACAAGGATAGCCCAATAGGCCCACCAACTCAAAATAAACAAGTGTAAATGGTTGACTTTTAACAGTGAAACTTTCAGGAGTCACTTTAGTATATTAATAGTAACATGCAAAATCAGGCATGTTTGACAGAGAAGGCAACAAGCACAATCAGTCTGGGATTGATTCCAGTCTGTGGGTCCATTTTTTGCTCCAATCAGTGAATTATGACTGATATATCAAAGGTCATGCCTTGTGTAATTCTGTCTATGGGATGGTGTATATAAAAGAACCCTTGCTACCTTGAAAAATGTAGCTAGTTTCCTTTCAAAATAGAAGTTTAATAACACCAGTAGAGCACATGATTATTAATTAATCATTGGCTATTAGACAATTTTAACAGTTCTAGAGGAAACCTGCTACATTTTGCTACTTAATGGCATTAGAGCAAGGAAGGATTTCTTTTATTTAATGACGCACTCAACACACCACATGGACTGGGCATTGCTGTATTAAAATGTTCAGACGTATTCTAAGTACCACACAGATATTGAGAGGAAACACTGTCACCACTTCATGTGCTACTCTTTTTGATTAGCAGCAAGAGATCTTTTATATGCAGGGTTTCTGCCAGATGGTAAAACGAGTATAGCACCATACCCAATTTTTTTTTTTTAAGTTAACATTTTGACAAAATTAATGATTCTTATCTTATATTGTATGACTTTCTTAATCCTAACCCGAGATGTAATCCATTTTCTTTGTTCACTGTTGACTGTGGCTGCATTCTATTTCATACCCAAAAATTTCTTTCTGGCAGAAAGATATGCACCATCCCACAAAAAAGGGTAGCACATACTACCGCCTGATGCACTCGCTGGAGATACTAGAGTATGTTGATTTATTAATCACAAACTATTTATGTAAAACCTTTGATAATTCAATCTTGGAGAAGAAACCTGCTACATGTTTCCCCATTAGCAAAAGGTAACATATACCACAGCCTTTTATACACCATTTCAAGGCTAGCTCTGGCACCCGCAATAACATTGGTGACATATCCGATTTTAACTATTATTTAGTAAAATTGTATGGCTACCGATTTTTAAACGTGGCTATTTAAAAAAAAAAAATCATTGATCCCATGGCTAGTGGATTTTAAAAAAATTATAGAATCCCTGAATCTTTCAAATATTGAATTCTTACAAACAAAAGAAAATATTATTTTGTACCGTAGTCAACCGATAGCTGGAAAATGGTTCAAATTAATTTTGTATTATCATAATTATTAAAACGTAAATATAAAATGCACTTTGGTCAATGATGACTTGTTAAAGTAAATAGTTTTCCTTGGACATTTTCCTGTACAGGTATGTGAAAGATACATTTGCTTGCTATATACAAATAACAATGGTACGAAATAAATAAAACAATAAAATGTCCTAAAAGTAAGATCATCCCAGCTTTCCAGACGGTTCGTCCACCCACATTCTGAAGTGATGACAAGTATTCTATATGTTGTAATCACAAAATAAAATGAATCAATTTGTTTTTATATGTTATTTCACCAATTTGAACAAGGTGTAAAACAGACACATGTGTATGTTTAGGCCCGCCAACATTATTATTACGACTATATTTGGATATGATCTCAAGGTTTTTCTTATTGTAAATATGCCAAAAACCCTGGGTTGCATATTTCGGGTGACCGCCCACCTACCCCTCTTTTTCCACCAGCAATGTCAGATATAGGCATGGCAAAGCTGTTGGGTTACAATCTGCACTGCTATCTATATTCTACTAAAATAAAATCTGTGGATAAAATAGCTTTCCAGACTGTTCGTCCACTGGACAATTCTTCCACTCACCTCGGACAATTCGTCCACTTGCATTTTTTTCAAACATATTTATAGTTATTCTTTGACATTATAATCGTTTTGTAACATTATTTTGTGGTATACTATAACTAAAACAGTAAAATAGTTAGAATTCAACATTAATATCCAGTTTTTATTAAAGGTTTGTATTCATGGTCATGTGGACGATTCGTCCACTCGCTCGTACATTATCTCACACGTAATATAATACTAACAGTCCTTGGTTTTTGAAAATTGCACACCTCAATATGCTAAGGCAAGTGAAAAATTGCTCTCCAAAATAAATAAAATAGGCAGTGTAGCTTCGATTGCATTTTGACTGGAATGTGCACAAAATTGTCTATTAAAACAGTATTTCTCAATTTGCAATGTTTTTAATGTTTATTGTTTTAATAAAAGGACCTTTCTATCAGCTAAATGAGTTGTGAAAACTTGATTTTTGTAAACAGTGGAAATAAATTTAGCCTCCACATACATGTAGTACACATTATTTAGTCCGTGCATGAAATGTACTGGGGAAATAAAAACCCAGTCGACGAATCGTCCGGAACTGATTTTTTGTAGTGGACGAATCGTCTAGTTCTTCAGTGGACGAATCGACTGCATCCCATAAGAAATACAGTACATAATATTTAAAAAATGAAAGAAATTGCTTTGGCTGTGGACAAATCATCTGCATCCCATCCCACCCTGTTTTCACACACACCCCTCCCAATTCCAAACAGGAGTTGCTCGACATTTTATTCATAATACATATTAT